>JAZBGY010000502.1:0-39575 GCA_037414755.1 Lydus trimaculatus | reverse complement strand
TTTGTAATGTTTTTCTTAAAATAATTTAGCGATAATTTTGTCCTGTGAAATTTTGCCTAATTAGGTTTTTAATGAATTTTTGTGTACGATTATTTAAATATATTGTACCTAATTTTATAAGTATTACTACTATTATAATTAAAAAAAAAAACAATGATAATTATTCTTAGAATTGCTAGATGAAAATGTGCTGTAATTAAATATTTAAAACAACAAAAATACTGTAAATTTGGTTTATTTTACTATAAACACACAGAAAAAATTATATTTTTATTACAGCAAATTCGGCAGCAAATTCATCAATTGAATTCGTTCTAAATGGTTCGTCGTCGTAATTTTCGAAACTATTCGAATCACATTTGTTGTCAATTTTCGGTATAAATTTCGGTTTAATACGTTTTCGTGATAATAGATCCCAATCCAAATTTTGGAACCATTGGTGTTCTTTAATATCTCGAATACCGTTCTTTAAAACACCATACCTACACAATGAAATAACAGTTAGAAACAAAACAAAAAAAAAATGATAAAAATACGTGTTTTCACTGTGTTCATTGTGTGATTTATTTATAATATTTGGACAAATGTCAAGAAGTAATCATAACACTTCCTAGATTTCAATTAAGATACATTAGAACTAATTTTAGATTTTTTTTCTTAAATCTAATTAATATTCATCCGTTATGTAATAATAGAAGAAGAATAATTGCAACAAATTTTAAGTAGGTGATTGTTGTTGAATTTGACCGCTTTATTGAAACAATAGATGACATTGAAGTGTAACAACAACGTATCATAGAAATCTACAAGGTAACAACGGATGTTCAACGAATTATGAATGGAAAATCTTTAAATGCAAAAATGTTTATTTTAGAATGAAGAACGGTGACGAATATATATGGTTCATCGGCCGAAATATGAGATTTTGACTCATTTACGCAAATTTACTCTTACTTTCCGAATCATGAAGCTAATGATGCTTTTGTGGCCTCTGGGTTAGAGAAAATAATTGTAGGAAACCTGCATTACAAAAATTTACATTTTGGGGGTTCCATAATGCTTCTGGTCCGATACTGGGTGGTAGTGTCCAGCCTATCTACTGTCCAATCCTGATTATACTTCTGTTATAAATTTTAGTTCTATTGGTCTGCTGTGCATTAATACAAAATTTGAGAACAACTGATCTAATCTGCTATCATTCAAAACTTTAATTCACGACTTGAAGAAAATTCAAGATTTCCTAAACAGTCTTGCTCTGAAAGTTAGACGAGGAGCGGTGTTGGATCCGTGAAAATCATTTCTTTATGATGTGTATTAAGGCTCGCGCAGATTACAGTCGCAACGTGCCGCATTGCCAAATGCGATAGTGCACATCATAATCGTCCTGGGCCGCATTGCACCCCGTATTTTAAAAATTGCGTGTGAGCGCTTTTTTGTACCACTCCTAATTATTTTGTATCACATACCGGTTGAGACAAGTCATCTAGGAACATAGGAGCAACTACAGGAACGAGGACAGTCATATAGCCTTCGTCTGGGTTGAAAAGAGATGTCTGGTAGAAACTTTGTAAAATTACCCACCCTCAAGACTGTCCTATGTTGCTAGATGAAATGTATCCATCTGTATAGATAATTGACCAAAGCAGGCCGCATCGCATCGTGCTGCAAAAAAGCGGTTACCCTGCGATGTGTCTCCTATGCGATCTGACGTGTTCCACTCTGGCCCATCACCTATAAACGCAATAATTGATATAAAATACATAAAAGCGATCTTACGAGGGAGGTTTCTTAAGGTAAGATGCGATGTAGGAATGGCTTTAAGGTCAATTTTTGAGGAATCGTAATCTAAAGCCATCATTTTTCGTAAGACACCGTTTAAAAGGTGCAATTTGCTTTCTAGCTATAACTAGAGGTGTTATAGTTATCTCATCTTTTTTAGTAGAAAGAAGTTTTTGGTACATTTAGCCTATATAGCCACAAAAAAGTTAAAATTTACAGTTACGTCATTTTTCCTACCGGAAAACAGATATGTATTTCGAAATGTTTAGCAGGTGTTGGAGATCATAATGTCTGTTCGGTGCTAGGTTTGTCACCCATCAGGATTTTCCTATTTTGAGACTTCAAAGGTTTTGTTCCCGAAAATAAAATTTTGAAATCCTGAAAATTGGCTTTTTTTTGTTATTAATAACAGTTGTGATCGACCCATTAGGATTACCCTTTTGTCTCGGTTATAATCATAAATTTGGCAACCCTAATCAGTTTAGAAACAAAAATCACAAAAGTAACTCATGTACTACCTGTGGCTTTTATCCAAATTGTCGGCTAATGTTGAATTTTTTTTACAAAAAAAGTGCTAATTTAAAATTACGCCCAACTATTGCTAACTTTGGATATTACTGTGTATTGACCCTTAGAATAAAACGACACATGCTACAATTTTAGTTCCATCACCAATATTATAGCCAAAAATTCCCTTTGTCCGCTAACAATCGAAAATAAAGATAGAGATAAAGAGGATGATCTAGTTCAGAATGCATATTGGATTATATAAAATTATTAATAACGCAAAACTGTTATAATTTTGGCGGAAGTTGTAAATGATAAATTGGAAATTCTGCCAAAATATAAATCACGACAAAAAAATTTTGTAATTCAAATAATAATACTTCAAGGGCCAGGCACGACCCCAACACTTCCTTCTTTTTTAAGAGTTAGCAGTTAGCACCCCTTGCAATGAATTTCAATTAACGCTTAACCAATGCGCAATTACAATTAGAAAATCAGCTTGTAGAGAAGACAAGTGGGATGAGCAACACTACTCCCCGAATTTGAATCGCTAGCACTACGACACGTATCTCCGATTTAGAGGACAGGGAATACGGCTTGAGTGAACCCTACAATACAATAAAGTTGACGCTTTCGAAAATCCTGAAAACAGACAAACTAGAGCAGATAATCTGCAACTTGAGTTTTGGATCCCGTAAAACCGCAGAATATATGGAATCATAATGATAATTACCTTTTAGATCTGTCCACTTGCAATAAGTTTTTAATTAAATCTTGGATAGCTCTAGAAAAATGCCATGGAGTTGGATAATTTGCAGCAAGAATATTTTCATAAATTTTCAATGGATCTTTAGAATAGAATGGTGGATATCCGGATGTCATTTCAAAAATTAAAACACCCAATGACCAATAATCAACAGATTTGTTATAACCTTGAGCTAAGATGATTTCAGGTGCTATATAATCAGGTGTACCTATTAATAAAAGATAAACGATAATTTAATAATAATTAGAGAGGTAGAAGTAGGTAATTCCAGTTTTTGTCTATTTTGGTTTTTCTTTGAAATGATAAAATTTTTGTGTTGGAATATTGAAGGTGATATATGAGACTGCTTGGCGTTCTTACCCTACCCCGAAATTTCATTCAAGAACATTCACCTTTCGGTTCATTTGATTATTTTTATCTCTACACACTTCTTTTTTATTTTTAAACAAAGTAATTAATGATTTTTTGTTGTTGTTGTTGTAAAGAAAAGGGGGAACTAACCGCAAAGGGTGTAGGTGCGTGCATCGTCGATTTTCTTACAAAACCCAAAAGCGGTGATTTTGATATAACCATCATCATCAATTAGGAGATTTTCCGGTTTTAAATCCCGATAAATTAGACCAAGATAATGTAGATATTCTAGTGCTAATACAACTTGAGCTGCATAAAATTTCGATAATGTTTCATTGAATTTTTTCATTTTTCTTAAATGCACAAACAATGAACCACCTGGTATAAATGGCATAGTAATAAACAAATACACATTATTTGAAAAGTAAAATTCTAAATTTATAATAAATTCAAAATTAATTGCATCTAAAATACGTATTTCATTCATCATATGTTCGATTTGTTTTTCTTTAACAATTAATTGTTTTTCAACCATTTTTATTGCAAACAATCTATTATCAAATTGTTTATGTTTTGTTAATAATACACGACCAAATCGACCAACATCTAATGTACGAATTATTTGGAAATCTTCAAAGGTGGCATTTGGATTAAAATCAATTTTTATTCTATTTTCGAAAGGTTTCTTTGAACGTTCCAAAAACGCTTCAAATTCATTGTAATGTTTGTTCAATTTTTCTAAATCCATTTTTGATGACAAATAATTTTTTGTTTTATTTAATAAAATTGACAAAATAACGATTTTATGCCTTTTTTCCTTATACTTGATCTATTTTGAGCTGAACAACTTGACTACAAGTAACTGTAAATTTGGAAAAATAGCTGATCTGTCTATTTTTTTGAAATAATAAACTAAATTTGACTTGATCATGACCAACTTTGAAGAATTAAGATCCCTAGCGATAGAATAACAAGATTTCTGTCTTTCTATATTCTTTAATCCTATTCTTGATAGTTTAAAGTCAAATCCACATATGTGGTTCAATTTGGCTAGATCTTAAGGCATTTGCTCTGATAAATACTGATCGGAGACCTTTATCTTCCAAAAACACAGCCTACTATGTTTGTACCTACCTAAAGGAGTAACAAACATACTGTTACGACTCCGCTACAAACTGGAAATAATTGAAGACGGTTAAAAAATTTGTCAGTACACCTGAACTATTCTAGAAGAACCTGCTTCATTTTGTCATCAGTAGTAAAACGCTCTTTTATGAGTCCAAACAGGTGGAAGTTTCTGGAAGCGAGGTGGTGGCAGTAAGGGGATGTGGCAATACCTCCTAGCCAAGTTGCTTTGATTTGCATATGGTCGATCAGCATTATTTGGTCATGCGTCATCCTGCAGTAACAAAACGTCTTTCATTATCAAATTAGGCCGTTTTTTTCGCAGATGGTTGTGCACATCACTCAGAATACGGCAGTACCATCACTTTTCTAGCAGGTTTAATTGCTGGTGGTGAGTTCGGGTCCTTGTGGCTTACTATTGCCAGTAGTACCACTGCGTTAGCATTCTTTCCTGTACTTCCGGAACAAAGAGTTCCGGTTTAATTTGTATGTTTCTCTAGAAATTGTCAAGTTTAACAATTAGAAGGTGGTTATCTTCAGGAAGACTTCTGGCCATTCGAAGGCGCATATAGGTACTCTATATTTGGAATGTTCGTTGTTCTTTCAGGGTTATAAAATGGGGTTATTACCTACGTTTACATGCATATACTGAATGTCCCACGAAAACACTTTTGTACTGTTAGATGTACGTTTGCGTTGCAAAATCTCAGAATTTTTTATCAAAAGCGTTAAAGAATCTGATGCAAACGGAAAAACAACTGACTGTGAGAGAAAACTTTGACTCAGCAAAGCCCTTTTGCATGTCAAAAGCTTCTTCTTTGGGATCTTTATAAGTCTGAAATTTATCAGATAAAAGCAAAAACGTAGCATTTTGTATTTTAGGTCCAGTTTGTCTTTGGTCTCTTATTCTTGGCTTATTAGCATAGTTTGGGGGTGGCCTTGCCTATATTTGACTATATTAAGGAAAAGAAGCTGAACCGGACCTTACTACATGATTCTTGTTACTTTTACTACCTCATGGTCACATTATTTATTAATTAACTCTCGAATACACTGCGACATTAAGAAATGATTGTTCAATTAGTCTTCATTTCAACAGCGAATACGTAACACTTTCTTATTTCTTGTAAAACTGTTTGTATAGGTCACCAAAATGCGGGGAAAAGTTTTTTTGATAAAAGCTGTTAATTCTGAGTTAACGTTTCTTTTGTAAGGTATTCTCAGGATTATCAAAAGAGTTACGGAATGCAAAACAGAAAATGAGAGGCAAACTTTGACTCAACAAAGTGTTCTTTTATAAAAATCAGCATTATTTCGAATTACTAAACCTTGTCAAGTACTTTAATATTTAGCATTACCTAATTCTTGTTGCTGCAACAGGGCCGTCTTATCAAATTTAAGCTCCCTGGTCTAAACACTAATCACATAATCCTTTATCATTTTATTGTACCTACTTGGTTTGTTCTTAGATCAACGACGACCTTAGCCTTAACCCATAGGGTTAAAATTGTTATTCCGTAATCGAAGAAATAATGTTTCGTGGGAAATGTTTACACATGAATTGTTGCTAGTGATTGTCAAAATGGATAGTTTGTTGTTGGGAGAATTTTTTGACTAAAACGATTTCATTTATTGCAAAGCGGAAACAAAGAGGCTCTTTGTAACAAAAAAAAAAACAACGCGTAGAACGATGCGAGTTTTCCCAAAAATTTCCATTGCCAAAACAAACAAAAATACGAAAATAACAAGAAAATTCGTTCAATGAAAAAAAATACAATATTACTATTATTATTTTGATTAACCAGAATAACAAATAATGAATTCCATTTTAAACAATCTTTTAAATATTTACAAAGTTTTGATATTATTGAAATCTTAACTATTTTCTTGGCTGAAATCCAAAAAAAAAAACCATAAAAATTCCACTTACAATTAATAATAATTGTAATAATAATAATGAAATAAAGGAAAGGAACAGCAATTAAACAAAATTCAATTAATGATTTTCGAAATATCTATTTCCGCTACAATTTCCATAACTTTATGTAATCACATAAGAATAAATTTTTTTAATGAAACAAAAAAAAAACAATATTTTAATAATTCGTGCATTGTACATTTTAGATAGAAAAGAAAGTAAAAAGTAATAATTTATTTTAATAAGAAACATTTCTATTATTGTTCTAAAACAATGCGAATATTTTACGTAAAAATATTGGCAAATACTTCCAATCAGAGTCAAAAAACTGTATTTCAAACGATAGAGTATACCGTGATCTTTGGATCTCTATAGGGTCTAGGTCGTGGCAATAATCGAAAAAAGGGTTGTTTTGACTATAACAGAAATTTGAGCAATCTTGGTCTAGGTTGAGGTCGATCGATAACGATTTATTGTAATTTTTTGTTTTGCGTTTTATTTCCATCATAGAGGTGTCTCCTAATAAATTTCGAATGTAAATAAATAAATAGATAGATAGAGGTAGAATCAGATGGGAATATTTCAGTTCCCCTTGTTTTAAATATAAACCACGGATGTGTAAAATTGAATTAGTTCAAAGTAGAAGAACGCTAGATAGACGCAATTGGTTTTTAATGTTAAAAATGTCTATTTTTAAATTCCGACAAGGTTAGAAGACACACCATTAGCGTCGCTTCCACCCTTTTGGTGATGTGAATCTTTTCCGTACAACAACCTTCCCAAGAGAAAACACCAACCAACCGACAACACAAATCAAAACAACAAAGAACTGGATAATGTTGTTTTGTTTTTGTTGTTTTTTGATACATTAATTGAAGTAAAATTCTGCGTTTTTCATTTTATTGTCAGTTTAGACCATGTGCAGACGTAAATTGATTATTTTTAGAATATTAATATTGGATGTTAGCCAAAGTATTCTGCGAAAAACCTTTCACATTCGGGTCGGACAAACGCCTTCCACCTTTAGAATAAATGCGCAATTTGGTGACGGAATTTCCCTTTAAAATTCAGAAATTTCTTTGTGTTCATCTTGCCAAAAAAATAACGTTTTTATTTTATTTTTTCGAAAATTTTCGCTAAAATAAAACCATCAACAACCACGTGATTTGTTCTTGTTTATCAAACAATAAACAAAACAAAAACAATAAAAGAATTGATTAGACAAACCGACTTCAATTATATCGACAACTATCGATGGGAATTGCTTTATTTTTATTGATGATCGACTATTTTAGCAAATCAACAACGATTGTGCGTGAGAAAACCGGAAAACTTGCATTATTTATCAAACAATAATTGTCTCTTTATTAAATAATCCAAGGAATGTTTGAGAAAATATGGTAAAAGATTCAAGAAACAATCCTTAAATAGGATCATCATCAAGAAATCTATTTTCCCGCCCCAAAAAAAAATGATAACAAACACGGAAGTTGTAGTACTCCTAGTAGTAGTAGTAAACCCTCACCAAATCGGCGATTTATTCGGAATTACCTAACGATCTACCTTCCTTTTCGATTTTAATTAATTAATTTAGTAATTAATAACACAAAAAAATCACGTAATAGTCGACAAAACTAATTAATTTTCGTTTTAATTCAAAAAATCTTGCGCACCTCCGCGCAGCATCTGCTCAGTTAAAACATAAAAAACCAAAAAGGTGGGAGGTAAACAAACCAAACTCAATATAAAAAGCACCCGCTAAACTCGATAATAAACATTTGATAGTTTGACTTAAAAGTGATACCAAAGGTGCAATTCAACAAAATAACAACAATAACAGTTTTTAGTTTGTTTATTTGGAAAAATTGTTCGTTGGTTTTAGTTTGAGTGTAAATTTGCAAAAATGCGCCCACCAACCCAATTCGGTGATAATATAGCTGCTGAAGCTGAAAATGAACCTGATCCAAGGATGGTATCAATGATGATATGTACACGAATGGCAGGCAGGGCTGTTATCAGGGTAGTTGGACGTTGTGATGAAGCTAAATGCAATAATAATCTCGGTAGGTCGTTTTACTAATCTAAACAAACATAGTAGTAATAGTAGTAATGATAATAGCAATTGAAAACTAGTCAGCCTTAGTATCGACTTAAAAGGCAGCTAAAGGACATGCTTTTATTGAGATTAAAATTGAAACTACAATCAACTACTATTTATGGCTTAAACAGGAAAACATCCGAGTTAAAAACGCGCATACATTACCTTGATTCTACCTTTGTTTTATTGAAATTGTTTGGAAATTTACAATTAAAACATAAATTATATGAGAAAGCGGAAGTGCGAACAATAACGAAAGTAATTAGAGTAAACTTTCAATTTCACCAGGAAGTTTTTTGTTTAATTGCAAAGAAAAAGGGCACACCATTCTATTGTTGATCGATTATCTACAAAACAACGCCGCTACTGTTGTTTTTTTTTGTGTCTAAAATAAAACAAACAAACAAAAAAAAATCAGCTGACTTTCAGCTGGATTAAAAATAGATTTCCTCGAGAGGAAATCGTCCAGAACCGTGCACATATAATTTGGAAAAGTCGGTCAAATGGCATCGGCGGTGACTCGCGTTGTACATCGTTGTGAAGATGCCCAAGATACACAAAATTTGGGTATTTATACGATTTTACAATAATTAACAAACCGTAATAAAAATTGTGTAATTGTGTTGCAACAAATTATAAAGAATCCATCATGGTTGTTTTTTTATGCAATTTTAAGCAATTTTCTAATTACAAAACCATCTAAATTTCCGTATTTGTGTGAATTTTATTTAAATTAAATCAAATTATTTAAATAATAAGAAAGTTATCGTCTTAACAATAATAGCAACAACATATGTTATATCGGTGTTAATTAATTATTTAATTAATTGTTGTTTTTGTTGATTGCAGATCTCTCCAATTGTCAGTTGATGCAAGTACCGGATGCTGTTTATCATTTGATGCGACATACTGAATTGAAAACCTGTGATTTAAGTGATAATGTGATAACGAAAATCCCACCAAAATTTGCAACAAAATTCCATTCAATTACTGATTTGAATTTGTCACATAATCAAATGGCCAAATTACCAGATGAAATTGCCGATTTAGCATCATTAGAACGTTTAAATATATCACATAATACATTTATATCATTACCAAATTGTATATTTAAAATATCAAAATTACAACAATTAAATGCTAGCAATAATCACATTATGGGTAAGTTTGAATTATTAAATAATTTTGTAGAATTAATTGTTTAATTTTTTTGATTTAGATGTGGATGTGGAATGTTTAGAAGAGGCACCATCATTGCAAATTGTCGATCTACGTGATAATCCTCTAATACCCAGGTGTTATGAACAATTATCGAAAATAACGAAAATCAGAATAATATTGTCACCGAGAGAGAAAGAGGACTGGGAGGATTTGACAATATAGTTTTAATTAAACAAATCAATCAAAGCACTGCCATATATCTATATATTAACATAATTAATGATATAATTATTGACTATTTGAATAAGATGAAACACTCTTATTACGGGTTGGGATGACGACAGTGCAATTAATTTAAATTTCTAGACAATAACTCATCCTGTAAAGAGGGTGCTATTATATACACAAAGTCATTGAGATCTATGCAATTTTCTCTATTTAAAAGAGAAAATCCAGATTGATGATAGTATTTGTATTTTTATAAATTGATAGTTGTAGTTGATTAAAACAAAAACAAAAATTTGATGAGAGATTATTGCAATTATTAACAAATTATTGTTAATTTTTGTACTTATTTTAAGTACTTAATTTTGTGTGAATTATTTTTTACTGACACTTGTATTTTAAAATCAAAAAAAAAAAATAATAGGAAGATTGTGTTGTTTATGGTAAATGTTGCAAATTATTATTGTTTTTCTTTCTTTTTTTTTTGCATAAATTTGGCATGTTCATCTAGTCATTTTGTGATCAAAATTGTTAGTGTCTAGATGCTTTCCAAACTGGAAGAATGTCAAATAAATAAATATCGAATTCTTAATATTTCATTTCCTTTCCTGTTTAAGAAGAGATTTAAATTATGAATATACAGGATAAGTCACTTGAAGCTACAGTTGCCCTATTTTTTAGAGAAACGAAACACAAACACAAGGATATAGAGAGTAGTCTGTTTAAAAATGGGTGTTATCGTTAAAAGCATTTCTGAATGCATTATCTCTTAGAAATTGCACAAAATTGAACAATGAACATTTCCAAAAATCGTGATTTTCATTGAAAAAATATTGTAAATTTTTCATAATTTAATAGAAGTTCTATGAATAAACAGGTCAATGGTTTTTTTAAATCACACATTAGATTTGTTGACGTGTGAACTAATACACTTTGAATAAACTAGTAATGATAAGCAGAAGCGTTGAGGTAAACAACTGGCGATTGTTTAATGGAAACATCGCCCACGTACTTTAAAACAATAATAGATAAAAAATTCGTATTTCAATGTCAAGGTAAGATAAACAGTGCAACTGACTTCTAAAGGTAGATCAACTAAAATTAATTAAAACACGAAATAGCGAAAAGTATTCGATTTTTTTTTAATGCAAATGACAATTTTTGAAAACAAAAAAAATTATTACCATAATCTAGACATTTCGGAGTTTCAGCTATATAGGATCTTTGTTTATTTGTGTATAGGTTTTTCTCATTTCAGAAACGCTCTTATCGATAAAGCCCATTTTAAGGATCCCACACACCGAGGGCGGGAATCATTGGGTAAATATTCGTGTTCTTATTATTAGCTCTTCCTGAAGATTAATGAAATAGAACAATTTCAATTTACTATCGGGTTTTAATTCTTTTCCAATTTGATCCCAAACTTCATCCTTTTTTCGACAATTTTTATATTCTCCTTGAGACAGATCATATAGAATTGGATAATTTTTTACAATTTCAATTAAATTTTCTGTTGTTAGTAACGCCATCCCGCTGTAGGACGCGGGAAGAACCGCATCAGTGTGAATACGGTGATATCCCGCAACGTCTCTTAGTCCCGCCAACTTACCGCTACCGCTCCCGCAGTCCCGCGCCGGTGTGTTGGATCCTTTAATCTCAAATCATCTTTATAGTCCTCTCTATCCTTGTGTTTTTGTTTCGTTTCTATAAAAAATATGGAAATTGTAGCTTCGCCTTACTCACCCTGTATAGTGAGTCAAATTCAATTTGGCTTTCTCGATTTTAAGGCAAGATTTTGAGGGAGATTAGCACTCATTTTTAAAGTTTTCTTTTAGACATTGTCCCCTGATCGGATAAGGCCTCTAAAGACAGTTTGGTTGTTAAAACAGTAATGATTCATGGGTTTTTGATGTGGTCGTTTGACTTAATAGTGGTAAATAAAAATCTAAAGTCAAGTTGTCCGTGTCTATCTTTGAAATTGTATTTTAGCTGAAATGTACATGATCAAGTCAAGGTTGACTTTTTGCTTCGTCGGAAGGACCATGACACAACTGCACATTTCAACATTGTAAGTACTTCATAAATGCTCATACAACTCATTTGAAACTCTCTCTACAGGTACTTGATAGGCACCTATAGAACGGGACTGCAGCGTTTGTTATACCCACACACATGAAGCATTCATAACTCTTTTTCTTTAGGTACTTTACAGGTTTTTATAGGATTTGAGTATGACTTGTTTGTAAGCATTTGACGGGTACTCACAACTATTTCGGCAGGTACTTGTAAAACGTGTACTGAAGGTATTTATAGACCGCATACTCAAGGTACTTGTAAAGCTAAGCATTCACCACAGCCCAATCCGTAGGACTTGCAGGATGTTGTAGGACTACCAAATCAGCCTACTGTGACCACCCGCGTCATACCGTGTTGGTTCGTGAGTGTATAAACAGTACAAGCTCACATGGTCATTCGAAAGACTTCCGCTTAATCGCTTTTTAACACCGCAAGGAAGCACCAGAACTATTTGGAATATCTAGGTGGATTCTTTGTGGGTGCACCATTATGTTCAAAAAACTTATGACTGAATTGTCCGAATTACATAATTTATTTTTCTATTAATTTTCAAATGTTGAGTGAGTGTTGTGTCAGAGCCGGAACTAGGGTGTGGCAAAATTGGTGACCACTACAGACTCAGATATTTGGAGGCCCAAAAAATTGTGGCCTATATATTATACTACACCGAAAAAATCTTCAAAATAGGTACATAAGAGACAAACAAGCATTAAAAAGTCTTACGTCTTTCAAATAAGTTGAAGTGAGATCGACCGAAAACCGGCGGTCAGAGGGTGTTTCTCTCGATCCCATTTCAACTTATTTGAAAGACGTAAGACTGGTTAGTGCTTGTTTTTCAACTATGTACCTATTTCGAAGATTTTTTCGGTATATAAAAACAAATTTGGGGTATGGAGAGGCTGAATTATGCTTTGCCACGGGCGCCAAGTACCCTCAGTCCGAGTTTATGGTGTGTTCCCCTAATTTGGTACAATAAATTGTAAGTTTAAAATTTGTTTATTTATTATTGAAATTTCCTTAATTAAACCAAACCCCTTTTTTGTACTTATTAAAGTATATTTTCATATTCCATTGGATAAATCACAAACCTCCAGTAACATCAATACATGCCCCATTGATATACGAACTCTTATCTGATGCCAAAAACGTTATAACTTCGGCAATTTCTATAAAATCAAAACCGTAAACAAGTAAAACAAAACAAAAAGCTTATAAAACTTTACCCTCAGGTTTACCAAATCGACTTAACGGTATCTGTGCAATAAATTTTTCTTTAACTTTATCAGGTACAATATCTGTCATTCTTGTAGCAATCATACCAGGTAGAATACAATTAACACGTATACCAAATTTACCAAATTCTTTGGATGCTGTTTTTGTGAATGCTTCAACACCAGCTTTACTTGCTGTATAATTCGCTTGTCCCATATTACCATATTTACCAACAATACTAGCTATATTGATAACAGAAGCGTTGGTAATGCCACGTTCGACGATAGCATTTGAAAACGTTTGAGTTACCAGGAAAGTGCCCTATATATGATTTCATTATTTATTTATTTGTTTAAATAAATAAAATGTTTTTATTATATACTTTCAAATTAACTGCAATCACTTGGTCAAAATCGCTTTCTGATAATTTCAATAAGAAATTATCTCTTGTTATGCCAGCTGAATTGACCAGAATCGATGGTGGTTGTTTGAATTTGTCTAAAATTTGTTGTAAAGCATTTCTAACACTATCCGATTTTTCAACAAACATTTCAACATTCAAATGATTCTGATTTGTATGTTTTGGTAAATTTTGGATTGTTTCTTCAGCTGCTTTTAGATTACAATCAGCTGCAATTATTGAAGCACCCTCTCTAGCGAGTATATTACAAGTAGCCCTACCAATACCATTACCAGCACCTGAAAACATCCGATTTTTTCTGTAACTATTTCGAAATTAGTGTAATTTCAAATGAAATACCTGTAACTAAGGCTAATTTTCCTGCTACACTTCCTGCCATATTCATCTAATGTTTCAGATATAGAAAATATTTTGATTTTTGTTTATCATAGAATGGTGAAAAGTAAAAGATAAAAGTTCGAGGTCATTTTTATTAAGTGGGGCAATAAAAACATAATTTCTAAAATTAAAATTTAAAAAATTTAGGTTATGACAATTTGAGGTTATGTTGAAATGACAGTGCGGTGTTGCCATATTAGTATACTATCTGATATCTCGATAGATTTATTTCCCTTGCATGGGTGCCTGGGCATCAGGGATTTTCTGGAGAATAGTTAGAAAGATAGTTAGCTTTGCTATGAAGATATCTTTTCTGGGATGGAGGGTTAAAAACAATAGATCATGGTCGCAATTCAGGAAGTCTATAGTGGCCAAACGATCCCTATAATCTAATCTACTCCTAGATAGGTTTGTTCCTACCAAGAATTGTTTCTACAGAGCCAGATCTAGGGTACTTGGCGACCATGGTAAGATATATTTTAGCGACTCCATATCCCGGAGTAGGTATTTTCAAAATACAAATGTAACAATTCTAATGACCTAATTCTAATAAAATCCTTGAACAGTGCCTAAACTTGGCATCTCGTGCTAGATCTTCCTAATAGTTAAGCACTAAATCGTCATCATAAGTTCGTTCAACCATTGATACCGAAAATATTTGGAAATTACTGGAAAAGCTGATTTTATACTTCAACCTCCATTTTCTCTCCCGAATTTGACCACCAACGGAAAAGCACCTACTCTTAGAATAAAGCAGATATCTATTAAAACACTTCTTACAATTAGAAATAAATTAGAGTATACAGCTAGAGATAACACGTACGACTCTTGATGTGCGTAAGTCAATATGTATATGGCTTGCGATTATTCAAATTATCTGTTGGTAGTGATCAATAAAGGTTGACCCATAAGTCAGGACCACGTCTAAGACTTTAACTCCGTGTTACCAGCAAATAGTTGGGGCCTTCTTTCATGTAGAAACAACAATATGAAAGAGTGTATTTATACTTCATGCAATAGTAACAAGTACTTTGTAAGTGGCCCTAGACATGTATCTAGATTCTAGAATTAAGTGTACGTTATTCGAAATATTAAGCGATTTCAAGTAAAATTAAGCTATTGTGTACAGCGTAATTGTAGGATAATCGGGGAATTGAACAATTATAAGCACTTCTCTGATGTTACATCCAAGTTTTACAAATATTCGATACGACCATCAGGACCGGCGCTGACAGGTAAGGCATCTCTATGCACACAGATTTTGGGCGCCCCCTTATTAGCCTTACCTCAAAATAAAATAGCACAATAATCATCTTTTGTGAAGCATAAAAACTTACACTTCGTAAATGAACTAATAACAGTCAAAACTGTAATTAATTTTGATACGATTTAAAACGTAATTTAACGACGCCCCATGTAATTGGCGCTCTTGTGCGGTGCACAGCCTCTTGCGCCGGGCCTGACGACTATAACAAGTGATAAGTGATGATGTAGTTTAATCCGTGGTTCCGACACTTCCATCACTTATCCCTTATATTATCCATTGCCGATTTATGTATCGTTAAATCTTAGACTGCTCAATAAAATATCGTCTCTTACTATCAGCTGAATTATAATTTACCCCTCCCTATTGGACTGATTTCAAAAAATCTAAACAGAGTCAGAGTCTACGATGAAGACGTTAGATTTCCAACCTTACAATTAATGAATTTCGAGTAAACGTGACAATCTTGCTTTAGAACAACCAATAGAAAGTCGCGAGAACTTAACCTCACTATAATTGACAGTTGTTCAAATTTTAATTATTCGGTTGTTTTTTTTTTTTAATTCAAACAAAAACATGAGTTACGAAGAATATTTGCTAACATACCATAAAGACACTATCGAGCAATTATTAAAAGATAATGACGAAAATCGACATCATTCCATAAATATCAAGTAAATCCAAAATTTCAATATATTTCCAACAATTTCAACTGTTTTTATTTGTAGTTTCTTGGAATTGTTCGAAAACGATCCAGATCTCGTTAAAAACTTACTAAGAAATCCTGAACAATCATTAGACGAATGGAATAATGCAGCAATAACAGCTCAAAATACTTTAATAACGAATTCCCAACAAAATTTAGTATTAAAAAAACACGTCCATTGTCGTATTTATGGTTTAGTTTGTTGTCCAGAACTACATAAACGTATATTTCCACGTAATGATGATGCTAATAAATTCCTACAAGTTTCAGGTGAATTCCCAATTAAAAACGCGGCAATTTTATTCCATAATTTACCTCCAAAATTGTAGGTACTGTTGTACGGATGACGTGTACGAAAATCTTAGAATACCAACGGAAATATGGTTGTAATAAATGTAAATCTACGACAATAGTTAAAGCTGAAATCGATCGGAAACATATGATTACAGCACCGAAAAAATGCGACAATTGCGATAATACAACATTAAAATGTGATAATGAAATGGAAACGAATAATTGTAAAGATTATCAAGAGATTAAAATACAAGAGACTGTAACTAAATTAGATTTAGGTTGTATGCCCAATTCTATGTGGGTAATATTAGAGGATGATCTAGTTGATTCTTGTAAACCAGGTGATAATATCACAATCTGGTGTGTTATCATCGTTTTTTGCTTGTAATAACATTATTGTAATTAATAAAAATTTGTAATTGTAGCGGTATTGTGAAAAGACGGTGGAATACGTTCGCGATTGGTAAAAAACTAGAAATCGAACTTGTTTTCTATGCCAACCATATTCAAATTAACAACAATGCCGGTTCAGCCAGTCTAATAACACCAGAAACTAGAACAATGTTCCAAAGTTTCTGGGATACGTACACTAATCAACCGTTATCAGCTAGAGATATGATAATTAAATCAATTTGTCCACAAGTATATAATCTATAGAATTAACAATAAATTCATTTAATATAATTAAAAATAATTATAGATTTTCGGTTTGTATCTCGTTAAATTAGCAATAGCTGTAGTATTAGCTGGTGGTAGTCAAATACAACAAAATACAAATAGTAATAATGGTATAAAAGTACGATCCGAACCACATTTATTATTAGTTGGTGATCCTGGTACTGGTAAATCGCAATTATTACGATTCGCTTCAAAAATCGTACCACGTTCTGTATTAACAACAGGTGTTGGATCTACTGCGGCTGGTTTAACTGTTACTGCTGTTATGGTGTGGATTGTCTTACGAGTAAACTTTACGTGGTGGAAACTCCCAGTTTTGGTATATAGAGAGAGAAACTCATTCTAAGGGACACGTATTTTGGTGGTTGAAATTTACTGTGCAAAATTAGGGTTTTCCAAATATCTCGAAAACTATTTCGCCGTTTTCGAGATTTTTTGATAATTCAAACGTCCAATTATAGAGACACCTAAGGGCTATAATGCTGCATAATTCAATTTCGAATAGCTTATTTGAGGCTGAAACTATTAGCAAATATATTTTTTTAGATTTTTTACCCTTTTCTACCTTATGTCTAGATTTATGAACCTGGAATTTTGCATACGAATAGCAAATTGAAAACTGCAAATTACCTGTTTTGGGGATTTTTCATTTATTTGATAATTAGTACTGGAACACGTATTTAGGGATGAAAGTTTGGGGGTGAATTCCGACTAATTATGGGGGCATAAAATTATGATTTTCTATTTATTATAAACAATATTTAACGTACTATCCACTACCTTTACAACCCTTAAATAAAGAGATGTTATCCCATAAACAATTTTCTATCAACTACCAAACGTAGACATGCGGTAGCAATACATTTTTAAAATTATAATAAGTGAGAATTTTTTCATAAATTAACACCCTTTATCTCACAAGGGTTGGTCGTAAGGGTAGTGAATGATGCAGGGCCGGCGCTACCGTATGGGCAAATCGAGCATTTGTTCAGGGCGGCAAACGATAAGAGGCGGCAGGGCGGCAAAATTTCTGACAAAGATTTATGCAGAAATTTTGTAATATAATCTTATTTTATAAACTTTCGGTTTTTTTTTAATCTATTTAACTAATGCGTGGGTGTTACAAAGGTTTATAGGTCTAAGACTTAATCTAAACATCCATTTATTTCTTGCCCAGGACGGCATAAATCCTAGCGCCGGGCCTGAAATGATGCATACATCACTTGAACGCACCTGTTTATAATAAGCGACAAATCAAAATTTTATACTGTCACACAATTACTTGGCATTCACCCCCGAACTTTCATCCTTAAATACATGTTCCATCCCTAATTATAAAATATATGAAAAATTGCAAAAATAGGTAATTTGCTGTTCGTACAAAAAATTCCAGTTTTATAAATTTGGCTATACGGTAGAAAAGGGTGAAAACTCTAAAAATTTATATTTGCTAATAGCTTCAGACTGAAATAAGCTATTTGAAATTGGTTTATTATGCAGCATTATAGCCCTTAGGTGTCGCTATTATTTAATGTTTGAATAGTCAAAAAATATTAAGCCGTTTTCGAGATATTTGATTTTGCAAGGTGAACTTCAACTCCCATTTATCTCCCTTAAACACGAACGGCGAAATACGTCTCCCTTTGAGTTTGTCTATCTATTTACAAAAAAAAGATCAAAATCGGCAGTTTCCACCTCGTAAGGTTCATTCGTTAAATTAATTAAGTGATCGAGTTGTTTTTTTTTGTCATTTAGGAAAATGGTGAATGGCAACTAGAAGGTGGCGCTTTAGTTTTAGCTGATGGTGGTATATGTTGTATAGATGAATTAAATTCAATGAAAGAACATGATCGTACTAGTATACATGAGGCAATGGAACAACAAACAATTAGTGTTGCTAAAGCTAGTATTGTATGTAAATTAAGTACAAAATGTTCAATATTAGCAGCAACAAATCCAAAAGGTAATTTAGATTTAAAACAACCATTATCAATGAATATTGCATTAGCTAGTCCATTATTAAGTCGTTTTGATTTAATATTATTATTAAGAGATAAAGTTGAACAGAAATGGGATAATTTAGTTGTTGATTATATTTTAAATACAAATCAAAATAATTCATCGAAATTAAATAATGAAAATATATCATGGACTATTGAAACGTTACAGGTAATCATTATATGTGGTTGAATCTTAAATAAGTTCCAATTATTGTTAGATAAGGCAATGATGCTTCCAAGAAACTGTCTTTTAAAAATCTTAAGCCGCGTTCACATCTAACAAACGCGTACGAATCAACGAATGCCCTCGCTCTTGTATTCCTACTAGTTCCTATTTCCCATCCACACTATGCGAACTTGACAACTAGCGGATCACCGTTTACCATGTTCGTAGTGTGGACGCGGCTTTATCGAGCAGAATTCATGGAAAATTTAGCACTTGCAGTTGCGACTTGAAGAGCCCAGAGTGTATGAAAAGAAAATTGGGTTGTAGGTGTGTTGAGAACAACCGTAACTAGTTTTTCTTCGCATGTGGTGGCAAACAGTGGAAGTTGCTCCTCTGACCTAAAACATTACTAAGAAATTTGACTATAACGTAACGTTTCTCATCTGGGGCAGTTGTTTCATTTGTCCGACCCTAGTCGTGATTTTGCTGCTTGTGCTTTGGAGCACGTTGAAACTGATCTTGATTTTGGAATGAAAAGCATCTTCAGCAGTAAAGCTCACTTTTGTAACGATGAATCCGTTTTATGTAAATCTAAATAAAATTTTATCCTCCTTTATTAGTGCAAACTGTTTTACTTATCGGAACTCTTATCAGTTTTTCAAACCATTTAGAAAAGAGACAATTTCATTGTGCAACTCCTTCATTCAAAATCAATATTTTAAAAATTGGAACTTATTTGTCACTCAACCTTATCATTAACGGAACAGTTTTATTACGTAATTTATAATAAAATTGTAGGCGTATTTTGCTGTAATTAAGAAGAATCATCCTACGTTAACATCAGATTCTCATCAAATTTTAAGTAATTATTATCAAGCACAAAGACGGAAAAATCTAAGAAATAAATCACGAACTACAGTTAGACTTTTAGACAGTTTAATCCGGTATTTATTGAACTCTTTTTTTTTCCCTTCTTCTAATTACAATAAATCGAAAATCTTGTAGATTATCTCAGGGCCATGCTAGATTGATGTTTCATAAACAAGTTGAAATTATCGATGCTGTAATCGCTGTAATGTTAATTGAAACAGGAATGGATACAGAATCAACTGTATTCAATTTACAATTTGATATACAAAGTGATTTTCCAATAAATCCAATGGCGTGTTACAGGGAATTAGTTGAGATTATTTTAAAACAATTACAATTAGAGACTTTATTAGAGAAAGAATTGGAGAATTTAACAGAACTATCTAATGATAATGTTGTTAAAAACGCGTATTTAAACAATAAAACAACAACATCAACAGACGATAACGTTGAATCGAAATATTTCAACAATAAGCCAAATATTGTTGATAATAAACAAGATAATCCAAGTATTGATCTGGAAATAAATGATAATAAAGTTGAAAAAGCACCAGATAAAGATGAAGAACCCAGAATAACACACCTAGAAGATGATGATAAACTTGAACAAACAAAGCAGAAAAAGATGAGAATTGAAGATGATTTAACAATATTGAAATTACTACCAAGCATCAATGATCCTTTAGCTTTAATGGAAGATATTGATGTCGATTTTGATAACGAATTCAATCCGAATAATTTTGCTACATCTACACAAACTGATAACACTAAAGATAACAATAATGCAAATATTGATAATAAAGAAGTGGAGGTAATTGTTTCACAGACAACAAAACGTCGTGATTTCTTCAACAAATTCAGATTTCAACCGAAACAAGATGATACAAATCAAAATGATCGACAGAATTCAATTTTTGAGAGTCAAAATGATGAGATTAATGATAGCGATTTAGAATTATAATTACAATTTTATTTATTTTATTAAAAAATAATTCGAATCAACAACCTGATTGTAAATTTAATAAATCAATACTTTTTGTTATATTACTAGTGGTATTTAATGTTGATTTCATGCCTAATTGGAAAACTCTCATTAAAATAACTTTACCATATTCCTGCATAACACTAACAATATCTGAGAGTTTATCTAAAATACTAGCAACAATTTCACCATTCTTACTATCTAAACATGTTAGAATTATTGGTAATACATCAATTGATGATTTTGGATTGAATTTCAACCAACGTATTGTTAATTGTAATGCTAAATTACGTATATTACTACATGATGATCCAATTAAATTATATAAAAATTGTGTTGTTGTCTCTAATAAATGTGGTTTTTTATTTGTTATATGATCGATTTCTTGTAAAACATTCAAATTTTCTGATTGTTGTAATGCTGATAATAATTGTGGCCAATGTTGTGGTAATTGATCAATATTCGTTTGAATTGCTGTATGTATTAATAATTCAGTTGGTGTATTTTGATCACCAGCATGTAATGATACACTCGATAATAATGGCTGGACGCCTGGTTGGATCGTTTGGATGTCACTGAAATCAATTAAATTCGAAAAATGTTTAAAAAAAAAATGGGCCTTATCGATAAAAGCGTTGCTGATATGAGAAAAACTTTCAGCACTTATACAAAAATGACACAAAGAATCACTACGACTGAAACTCCGGAATGTGTAATTATTCCAATTTTTTTTTTGTTTTCAAAAATCATCATTTTCATTGAAAACAAATCCAAGAAGTTTGAATAAACTAGTAATGATCAGGAGAAGCATTGAGGTAAACAAGTGGCGATTATTTAATGGAAACATCGCTCACGTACTTTAACGAACGAATTGATGCACACATCAACATATCTGACAATGAATTCAATGTCAAGGTAAGATACACAGTGCAGCTAAATTTAATTTTTTTTTCAATGAAAATGACGATTTTTGAAAACGAACAAATTTTTAATAATCTACACACTCCGGAGTTTCAGCTAAAGTGGTTCTTTGTTCACTTCTGTATAATTTCTAAGAGATAATTACGGTTTTTTTAAATTATAAAAACCCTTTTATCGATATGGAAATTGCAGTTTAGGCGCAGAGAGTCTGTTATTTGATACTTACAGTAGTACAGAACCGTGTTCTTGTAGATATTTCGATGCTGCTTTTATATCATTAGTCATCCAATTTTGTATAAATGCAATAATTCGTTGTATTAAAATTGCTAAATCTTTCATATGTCCATGATATTGTAATAATAAAAAATATGAATCTAATATATCACATAATATATTAGTTTGTTTAAATACAATCGGTTGTAATAATTCTAATAAACCTAATATTTGACTAAATAATAATAAATGTCCACGATTTTTCAATACATTCCATTCATATTGTGCACGTCCTTTTAAACTACCACCTAACATTGGTAATTGTCTTATAATTAATATTGGATGTGTTGATGCTAATTTTCTAGCACACATTTCTAAATCATGACTTTTACGTTGCCAATCTTTTATACGTGGTGTTGATGATAATGCACTTAATAAACAATGTGATATTTCATCAGCATAACTTGGACAATTCTTATTATATGCTTCAATTGATATATTATTATTATTATTATTATTATTTAAATTAATTAAATCTTGTCCAGATGATGGTAATGACATATAAATCATTAATAATAATTCACGTGAATATAAATCATTATTAGCATGTTGCATTAATAAATTTAATATATATGATGCACATGATTTTATACATTTTAATAATAAATATAAACGTGATTCCATCTTTTTTTGCCAATTATTATTATTATTATTTGTATTTTGTTTAGCTTCATTTAATATATATTTAACTAATATCCACGATTGATTTTGATTTAATTCAAATATATCTTCACAATGATAATGTTTTGGTATTGCTTTATCTCTACCTTGCCATAATTTTGGACTTTGTGTTAATGCTGTTAAAAAATTCAATGCTGATATTGGACATATCTCTGTTATATTATCATTATTATCATCATCATCATTATTTAATAGATAATTCATTAAATTATAAAGACTTTGCCAACTAGCACGTTGTAAAATTAATGACATCAATAATGGCCGGAATGATAGATTCTCTTTAGAAAATAATAAATCCTTCTATAAAAAAAGAATAACAAAATTAATAGAAAATATACGTAGAAAATTGGTGGCGGATTTTGGGTTGGAAAGACTACAAAACTTTACCTGTAGAGTACAGTTCAGTTTGGATTCTTTTTTTTTAATGTAGGACGTGTAGAGTTTGAGTTGTACACGGTTAACTGACGTAAGTAACGCTTCTTAATGCTTTCAAAAACACAGGTGCTTACTCCTATTTATATTGCACGTATTTAGGCATACCAACCTCAAGTATTCGAGCTAATCTACTTATATCGAATGCTGCAAAACTCAAATGAGAAGAACGTGAGTGGTCCAAGGGGATTTCTTCCCGACTCGGTCATTTGTGTGGTAACAGTGCTCGAAAATTTGTATGGAATAGAAGAGGTTAAGGACAAGTACCGACGGAACAGCTACGTTTAGTTAGCAAACTCACCTGCAAATGCGGTGCTCCAGTGGTAGTTCCAAGAGGAATCGGTAGCCAGGCAATGCTTAGTTGGCAACGCTAACAACTCCACTTTAGATTGCGCGACTTTAAGCATAGCAAGCTCACATCCCTGAAATAGTCTACTAACGCCGAGTATTGTAGAACTTAAATGGGAAGCAACTCGTTCCCAAACATCTCACCAGTGATGTGAATTGGTACTATAAAGACCCGAACAGTCTAAGGAAATTTCTTTTCGATCCGGTTATTTGCAGTAAGACGTGTGGTTGAGACTGTGCGAAATAGAGGAAGCAGCACGACGGGTGATTTACGCTTATTAGCTCGGTAGAGGTTTGGATAGCTTTCTGCTTCACCGAAGAGCGTAAGCGACCTGTATAGTAGTTCCAAGACGAATCAGTAACGCTAATTGGACGTTCTTGATCCCCTCGCCCATGAGAGCAGTGTGAGTTGATATTAATGGCAGGTATTGTTTTATCAACCGATTGACTATTTCAAAAATTGGCTCTTTTTAAGGATACAGTTTATTTCACTTATGAATTTTGGTGGATGCGCCGGGGTACTTTCGCGCGTGGAAATTGAAAAAATGTTAGAAAAAGTTTTTAATTGAGATGACAAATGTTTTAATTCTGTGGAATAGCAAATTTTCGATACAACATTTAGTTTCATCATGGTCATCGTCAGATTAATTTTTTAAATCTTCAATCATTTACGGTTTCCAAGATCGTAATATGCCGGTTTGTCTATACCCAAATTTTCCCTTGTTTCAGCTCTAAATTTTAATACCTACGCTCAATCAGCTTGTACTAGAGCACATTGCTCCTCTATTGCTTCAATACATTGCCTGTCATAACTCTTAGCTTGCAGATCAATTTCTGTACCAAGAGCGTTCACAATTTTTTTGTTAAAAATAAATATACCTCCTTTGAGGTCCTTTTTGAAGGGTGTACAGTCACATTTAAGACGCCAAAACATTGAAACAATTCAAAATGTGAAAATTCTTTCTACGACCGTATTCTACACCCATTTGGGAATAGCGAGAATGTAAAAAAAGAAACATAATTTTTTTAATCAAAAGATGTAAAACCTATCGTTCAATAAAAGTTTGTTTATTTCATTGGAATCCAGGGAAATGTTTAAAATTCTACTATTTATAGTACGCTAGGAAGATTAATCCTTAAAGAACAGACTACCTTACCCTTTAGGTGTATTGGATTTTTCCTTTAGAGAAGAGATTTCACTTTATTTACAAAGAAAATCAGAAAAACGTGCTAGGAAAGTATAAAGTTACATCTAAATAGTATTTGAACACTGGAGGCACACTTTTAGCTCATACAGAAAACAAAAAACTGATGTATTTGTTTGAGAAAATCTGAATTACACTGTAAGAGGCACATACCCATTATGCCAATTAAAGTCGCACAAGTATGGATTAGGCTGCTCAGTATTGTGGGAATACGTTTTTAAGGCCCCCATACACACCCTATAAATCCTGTGTGGAGAAACTGTACAGTTCTGACCTTCGGGATTTCCGGAGCGTGTGTGGTGGAAAACTGTGCGGTGCTAGAGGACTGTTCGGGTGGCCGGATGAGAATAAAATATCGTTGTGTCTGGCATTGCGTCAGTTCTGTTTGATTGAGGCTGCCCTTTAGCCAGCATCAATCGGGAATTCCAACTAGAATTCATAAGGATTTATGAGTCAGAGCCATACTATTGGCACGTCAGATGTAAAGATTACTATGACACAGGAAAAAAAGTCGCGTATGTGCGATAAATTACTCTTCAATTCGGCAAGCACGTTTATGTGAGAAAACTGTCCCCTTTACTGTGGCCACTTTTTAGACCCTTTTATATTGACATGCTTTTTCTTGCGATTTCTAAGAATGCCCTGCAAATCTACACTCGGTAAGAGACAAACTATCGTTTTTGACGTCTATCGCTTCCAGCTGCTTGGTGCAAAATGAGAGGTATTTTGTTTTTCCTCAGAAGTTTTCCGGCTCGTATATGGCTCAGGGCGGTGTTCAGGAAATCCCAAAAGAAATAGTTATAGTTTTTTTTTCTCTCACAGGATTCCTGGGGTGTGTACGGGGGTCTATAGATACTATCTTTGCAAAAAAAAATCCGCCACTTTATAAAAAAAAAACTGAAGAAAAAGAAATTACCTGTAACTTCTGCTTTTGAACATCACCAATTTCCAATTCAATCGTTGATAACCAATCAACTAAAATACCAGTTTTCTCTTCATGTGTTTGAACATCTTCAAGTAATTTATCTAATTTTTCACAAATATTTTCATAGAAATCATTTGATTTTTCATTAATATTATTATCATCATTATTATCAATTTCCATTTTAATATCAATCAAATTTGCCGTTTGTTTTAAATAATCTTTTAATATATAAACAATTGAATTATTTTTATCTATTATCGAATTTAATAAATTATTTGCCATTGTCATTTTATCATTATTATTTGTTGAATCATTCAATACAAATATACGACGAAATAATACAGAAATTGATGGATATTTTGATAGAATTGGTAAAATAAAATTTAATGGGATCGATTTTAAATATGAAAATATTAAATCTACTTTTGTTTGATTAGTAGTTGCTTTAATTAATATTAAAATATCTTTATTTTTATCATTAATTAAATTTAAATTAAAAACATTATTTAAACATTGAATAATTTGATTTTCATCATCGAATTTTTTAATTTGTAAATTCTCCAATGTTATTGGTAATGTTTGTTTTGTATCTAAATCAATATTAATATCAATATCTGGTATTATAGGCATTTGCATTTCAATTGCTTTAACAAATGTTTCACCACCAATAGCACCACGTTTATTTTGTACATCAACTAATTGTATCATATATGTTTTATCTAATACATTATCAACAACTAATTTTGGATCAATTATAGTTGCTTTATCTAATGTATTTAATAATTTACTAATTGAATTTGTTGGTATACCAAATGATTGTATAAATAATACTAATTTTGGTGGTTCTAATTTTTCAATTGCTGCATCAACTAAACGTTCAACATTTGAACGTATCATACGTAATTTCATCCAATCAGGTAAATATGATGTACGTTCATTTGTATCAGGTGTATAAGCGCAAGGATGTTCGACATTATTTGGAAACCAATAATTTAATAATTGATTAAATGATTCAAAATCATCTAATGGTCCGTAAGTTAATAAAACAATAGCCGCATGAATTACTAAAGTTTGCATGTGACATTGTTCACCTGTTGACCAAACGATTAAAACATATTCACTATAATTTTGCATTAAACTATATAAATCATCGGAATATTCAAGAGCTTTTTGTAAATGATTCAAAAATAACACTAACAAATTCTTCAAAGTCTCATTATTCGTACCGGGTAAAACATAAGAAGCTACACTATGTCGTTCGATAATCACCGATGATAAATCAGTAACAAGTTCATTTAATTCATTAAATGAATCATTACAATCTTGTGTTGCTAAGAAATTGATATAACTCGAAACACGTAATGGATTCGTTTCGATTTGTAAAGCTTGCCGTAAAAATTGTATTAAAATCGGTTTAATTATATTAAAATGTAGAAATTGTCCAATATATTGTGTCAACCAATTTGTATTATCCATATTGATATCATTATTATCATCATTTGGTGATAATATTAAATTTAAACCTTTTGTTGCTTGTGTTCTACTAGCACTATGATCAGATGTTAAACGTCTAAATAAATATTCTAATACTTCACATGCTGTAACTGGTTCAATTTCATTAACTGCAGCACGTAAATGTAACAATAATTGTCCGTGTTTTGTTAATTTCTCTGTAGGTGCTGTTGATAATAAATATTCACATAAACATTGTACAGGTAAATGAGCTAATGCACCCTCTGAATTATGTACTAATTCAGCTAACCATGGCATATGTGCTGTACCACCTTGACGTGACATAATTTCTAATAGAAAATCCGGATGTCTTGATCTACATAATAAATGACCCATACGATGTGTATTATTTAATAATTGTAATTGTTCTAATACTGGTTGTGGTGGACGTCTTGCCTCACCATCTGGACGTAATTCCATTAATTGTGATAATAATAAACTTGTTTGTTCGGTTATTTCAATTTTTGTACTAGCTGCAGCTAAATGTGATTCAAATTCTAATATTTTATGTTTTTCTAATGTGTAAATTTGTTGTTCACGTGATTGATAATCATCTTCTAATGATGCCATCGTTGGTGGTGGAAACGAAAAATGACTACAATCAAAACAACAATTATTGAAGTGCAACTTCTAATGGGACGGTACATAGGTAGAGTAAGATCAAATATTGAAAATTTTAGCGTCATGGAAAATGAAACGCTCAAGAGTAGGGGTGGGTGTGTGCTCGAATATAATTGACAAAAATAATACTTGGTGGCGCTGTAAAAAATAACTAGGGGCGCGTAATCAAAAAAAAAAAATTAAAAAATGACCAGAGGGCTTTATAAATACTAAAAAAAAACAATTGTCTTTCTGTTTGAAAAAAAAATGTTGATTCTGTAAATTCGACCTGATGTATACGCCGATATTAAAAATACACCCCTTTATTTCAATTATATCTGTTCTGCTTATAAATTTCCTATCTTTGACGCGCGTGGCGACCACACACCCTCTTTTTTTTTAAGTAAAATTGACGATAAAACCTACTTTGTAATGCACATCTCCATAAACATTCTCAATGTTGGATATTTATTCCATGCTTCACTACCGAAAGTCACCGGATTATGTGCGGCTATAATCAGTAAAATGAGCCAAACTTTCCAGTATAAACCAGAAATTGCTAGATTCGGTGGTATATAGCCAGTTGGTAATGTTATATTTTCTGGATGATTATAACTACATAAATTAAAGAAAAATTGAATGATTTCTACATTATCAATAACTAAAGGTGGTGCACAATCTTGTGGTAGATTAGCAGCACGTCGTATTAATTGATCACTAATTTCGATAGCTTCAGTTGGATTAATTGGATGTTCTTTTGATATACCAATTAATAAAATTCTTAATAATGTTGCTTGTAATAATGGTACTTCACTTGTTAAACGTAAATATAAATTACGTTCATTTTCACCAGGCCATGAATCAATTTTATAATAATGTTCTGATTGTTCTAAAAATAATACTTTTAATAATGCATGATGGAAATCTTGTACATTAGGACGATATATTCGTATAACTGTATCATGTAACCATGTTACTGATTCTCTTTGTATATTACTAATTTGTTTTTGAAATGTTTTTATTATTGTTACATCACGTTTATTTTGTGTTGATGCATCACGTACTTGTGGACTAACACATAATAACATACACATACATATTAAATCTGTTATTGATAAAAAGATACGTTCACGATATTCAGATT
This sequence comes from Lydus trimaculatus, assembly GCA_037414755.1. Classification (NCBI taxonomy): domain Eukaryota; kingdom Metazoa; phylum Arthropoda; class Insecta; order Coleoptera; family Meloidae; genus Lydus; species Lydus trimaculatus. Next base: position 10,557 of record JAZBGY010000502.1, on the reverse strand, counting down.
CACGTACTGAATTTGCAAATTCTTTACGTTCACGTAATAATGCATGAACAATACTTAATAAATTGAAATCATGTCGTAGGACACGATTGATTTCTTTTAATAATGCTCGCAAAGAACGTAAATAATCATCTTTGTTCAATAGGAGCTCCTGTAAAGAGAAAGTATCGATATAATTATCATACACCTTATGAGAGAATGAAGCGTTGTAGAGAGTAAAAGAGAGCATCTATGGTGGCGACGAAGCGTGCCGCACCTGTGCCACATTAAGTAGGATTGTCTCCGATTAGGTGAAACATGAATTAGAAATGATAGAAGTAGCTTATCTAGTAGTGAACATAACATATTGATTATTGGTAACTCTAGAGGGGGCGTGGCTCCACCTAGTGGTGAAAAAGTGCACTAGTTCATTTGGGTTAATTTTAAATTGTTTAAAATATGTATTTGTGTTAATTTCAATTATTAATTATTATAATTGATTTAAATATTTATACAAATGAAGATTTTAGTACAGGAAATTGCTAAATTTGCTTATACACACAGAATTTTAGTGGTGGTGAAGGTTTCAAGGGAGATTTCTACTTTGTTGGTGTTGAAAAATGGGGAATGTTCAGGAACTATTAAAGATACATAGATAAAACTCACAATTCACTAATACATATAAATATATCCTTAATGAACTAAAAAAAAAGTCGCCATCTTATTTGGTGCTGCAGAAGGCTCGAGGAGGTCGACTGGACGCACAATGCAGCCTGGTCCGATGAGTAGACGATGGAGGCTCTAAAGCCTTTAGAAATTATGCAAACCAGGAAATTCGTCCAGAATAGTAGAAAACTATACAAAAACTTTCAATATATTAGCATAAAAACGGCACTGTTTATGGGAAAATATGTTTTTTCCTTTTGAATGACCGCAACTCACTCAAAAAAAATTGTATATTTTTTATTCTAGACTATTACGTAAACATTTGCCGATTATAAAACTATCCGATTTTTTATTTTGGAGAATTTTTGTTGATTCTGGCACTTTCAACATCCATTCATGGCACCAAGACTACATGGTTCGTCCAGACAGCCCCCTACGCCTTTCTACAGTACCAAATAATATGGTGACTTTTCCTTTAAGTTCATTAAGGATATATTTATGTGTATACTGAGTTTTATCTATTTATCTTTAATAGTTCCTTTACAAAAAATGCATTTCCAATCAGCAAAAAAATAATGTCCTAAATAAACTAGTTTCTTTTTTGTCCGCTAGATGGCGCATTCAAGTGCTAGAGTTCCCAATAGAAATTGATGACTTACCAGACAAATACCAGCGAATGCATCAGCACTAGCTTCTGGTGCAACTTGAAATAAAGCACCAACAACAATTAAATTATTTGAATTTCTAACATTTGATAATTCATTATAAATTGTATATTTTAATAATGGATATAAATTATCAGGAAATGAATATACCATTTCTCTTAAACAATTATTAAAATAATTAACCATTGGTTTATTTTTCAAACGTAAACGACTTAATGTACCAATAATTTCTAAATCACGTTGTGAATTTGCTGAACAATTATAACATAAATATGCTAATAATTCTTGTGCGGATTTCATTAATTTATGATTATGTAACCAATTTTCAATACGTGCCACAACAATTGTACGTATTTCAATTAAACCACATGATATACTTAAAAAACGTACGAAATTTTTTGTTATCGTTTCTGGTTGTTGACGACGTGTTAATTGTTCACTTATTAATTCTAATACAATTTTTTCTATATGTTCTTGTGTTTGTTGATAACGTTGATAAATATTTATATTCCATGATTCAACAATTGATTTATGTTCATTTATAACTGTAATATAAGATAATTACGAATTAAAATACAAATTTTTAACAATAAAATCACCTTCTTGTTTACTTTCATCATCAGCATTTGTTATTGTTAATGGACTTGATGTATCTCTTGATGTTAAATTCCATGTTTCTGATTTTAATAAACTCGATGGTGGTAATTTTGTATTAAATGCTGTTATAACATTATCAACAAATGGTTTACAATATGGATTATCAATAAATACACGATCACCTATTGCATCTTCAACATACAACTGGAAATAACAACAAACAAATTTAATAAAAACAAATTATACTCAATGATATAGAAATTGCAACACCAAAAAGGGGTAGGAATTTTTTGACCAAAATTCATCAAATCAGATGATCGATTTTCTGTTGATTGTGTCCTAAACAACCTGTAAATCGTACTGTAGAACTTGCAGTGTCTGTGGAGGCTGCAACAAATTCCTCAGTCTTCTCCCCATGTCCCAAACATGCTCGATGGGCGAAAGCCCGGGAGATCGGAGTGGCCATTGACATTACCCTCTGTAAATCAGTCTATAGAACCTCTTGCAATATGAGGACCGGCATTATCCTACTAGAAAAGTGGGTCTTCTAACTGTCCAAGAAATGGAAGAATATGGGGTTCTACCCTCATCCACATATCGCTATCTCAGAGGAATACCAAACAAAACCTACTCCCATAAGTTATAGAACCCCATACCATAACCCCCACAGTTTACACAATAAAACAAACGTTCAAAAGCCGTAAAACAATAAAGAAAAGAACAAAATCTCGCAAAACCTGGTAAAATTGTTAAAAAAAACTGGAAGAACTGTCAGATAAGACATTATCGTTTGAGCGTTATGAGCGATCTTTTGGTAGTTAAACGTTTCTACCAAGAAATTCGTACCCCCTTCTTGATGTTTACAATTTTCATATGATTGAGTATATTTCAAAACAATTAATCATTACTTTAACAAAAACATCTGGCCAATTTTGTGTATCTGCATAAGCATACGTTAAGATATTTAAAAATAAAATATGAAAATAATAATTAATCTTATTGCCCCCTTTAAAACCACTCGTTACATCCCGTCTTATCACACTAATAATAGCCGATAAAACATTCTCATTTGTAAATAATGTTGGTTTACAATTACAACTTAATAGTAGACTTGAATATACAATACGGCAAATCTTAAAACGTTGCCCTTTTAAATTACGAATCACTCCCAAGATATAAGCAACCTAAAATATGTTTTTATTTAATCATTTTGGTAAAGGCAAGATTTAAAAAGAAAAAAGTACAGCTTTATCTATATTGCCAGCATTAACAGCTGCCATAATATTCTCAAATAATTCACTAGGTTCACAATCAACAGCCAATGCTTCCCATGGTTCAACACCCATACGTTCTATCGGTATATTACTATTAGACGATCCTGAAACACCTTGTCTACTACCAGGTAGGACAACTTTCATCTTTTTCGACGGCGGTACTGCTGTTAAACTCGATGAAGTACCTTCACGTTTCAATTTATCCGTCACTACAATTAAATTAAACTTTAATCTTGATGATGATGATGATGATTGATGATATACCGACCTTTACTGGATGTTGTTGATAAAGTTGTGGGTGGTTTTGATAATGATGGTACTGTACGTTTCGGATCATCTCTAGGTGATGATTGTTTAGCACCCAATGCTATAAATAAATCCGGTAATTGTTGGCTGGTTTTTGTTTTTGGTCCACGTGTATTCTGACTTGATGTTGCTTTATTTCTATCCATTTTAAACAAATTTTTTTGCTAAAAAAAAACAAAATATTACAACAATTTGTCAAATACAACTGTCAACTGTCAAAAAATAAACGTCATTTCGCAGATTAGCCAACCTAAACAAATATAGTCATACTATTTTAATATTAGAATCGTATATGTCTATCTTTGTTTGTTTGAATTGTGTGGTTGGTGTTTATGTAAGAAATGACCATAACCTCTTAGAATTCACTAGAATTTGTCAACAAAAATTCTGGAAACACCACAGGAAAGTGGTTTTGTATTCGATAAAGTGCTGGAATTTTTCGCAAATTTCGGAGGATATGTATGTAATTTTTTTTCTAAAAAACAAAACATTACAACTATTTGTCAAATACAACTGTCAACTGTCAAAAAATAAACGTCATTTTGCAGATTAGCCAACCTAAGTTTATGGAGTTGTACTATTTTAATATTGGAATAATGTATATGTCTATCTTTGTTTGTTTGAATTGTGCGGTTGGTGTTACTGTAAGAAATGACCATAACCTCTTAGAATTCACTAGAAGAACTTGTCAAAAAAATTCTGGAAACAACACCACAGGAAAGTGGGTTTGTATTCGATAAAGTGCTGGAATTTTCGCAGATTTCGGAGGAAATCTATGTATTGTTCGTGATGAATTCGATTTGAATCGATAGTTTCTTATAATTTGAATCAATTTATTTGATTTTTTTCATCAATTTCATTCAGTGTTTAAACGAAAATAGAATAAATTCATTACAAATATGTTTTGTTATGAGAAATTGGAGAAAATGGGTTTTGTATCGTTGAAACAATTCGAACGAATGTTAAATAAACAAAAATTGCCTCCATTTGCCGGTATTTTCTATTTTTAAAAAAAAAAAACAATCAATTTAATTAACAATTCAAATTAATTTAGATAAACATGCTGCAAAATTGGTGAAAATCTTGCATAAATTGAAAAAATTAGCATCAGATGGTGATCGTATGATTGTCGATTGGCGTATGTTAGAAGCTAGAAAACGTAAAGTTATGAAATTAATCAAAGATATGAATAATATGGAACCAAATGAGAAACTTGGTTATCGTGTATCGTCTGAATTAAATTTTATATTAAATGAATTGAATACAATGGCAGATCAGAAATTTCGTGTTATCAATAAAGTGAAAAAGATGGGTTGTGAATTGAAAACAATCTCAGATGAGATCAATACCGATTTAAAGAAATTGAAAGAACAGAAAGAATCTTGCAATACAACGATAACAACAACAGACTTGGAAATTGGTAAGAAGAAGAGGAAAATCCGGAAGAATCGACATAATCGACAGGATGATGAGAAGAACGATTTACGGATCGCTTCTAATAGTGTATGATAAGCTTAAAAAAAATGTTTATAAACTTAATGCTTTTATCATTAAGAATTGTGTAATAATTTGTCAATTTTTATTTAAATAAATCGATTAAAACAATTATTAAAATTTATTTTGTTGGCTGTAATAATAACAGAGATCCTAACAATATACACAGCCAATAATAATAACAATATTTTGTACTATTACCCGGATTACCCCCTATTTTAAACAATCCCCCAAAAAACTTTAGATTCTATCATTGAAACGGATAGATACCGGCGCTTTTGGACTTAACAAAAATTCAAATTGCGTTTCCAACTGTTGTAAACTCTCTAATTGGAAAGTTTTGATTGTATTCTCCAATAAAATCGGTAATATTTGTTCGATTAAACGTTTACCAGGACATATACGCCGTCCCAAACCGAATGGTGTTAATATAAATGTTGAATTACAAACAGTTTGTGATTTCTCATCATTCAACCAACGTTCCGGACGGAAATCTTTAGCTTTATGGAAATAATCTTCATTCCTACATGCTATACCAGTATGACAGATAACAACACTACCAGCATTTAATTGATAACCACTCAATTCCATATCATTTTCTAAAATTCTAGCTAATGAGAAAGCTGTTGGATATAAACGAAATGATTCATTTAAACATGCTTTTAAGTATGCTTTTGTTGGATCATTCAATATATTGTCTTGTATTTGTTGATTATTACCAACTAGATGTAATAAGAATAAGAAACTGTTTTTCATTGTATGTATACCGGCTGCAATAAAATCGATAATTGCAGCTGTCCTTTCACGTTTATCAATATTTGCATTTATAATTGATTGATAAACAACACTATCACGTGTTGAATCATCAGCTGTTTTAATTAAATCTAAAATTAATTCGTAAATTGTTTCTTCACTATTTATCAAATTTTTATATGATTTTGTTTGATATAATTTCCATAATGGTATACCGAAATATGTATCACGTATTGCAATAAAATAATTCTGTATAGAATCAGCTAATTTTCGTGATGTTTCAATTTCAATTTCCGGTAATAAAAACCCCATCCGTCTACCTAATACTAAGGCACAAGCAATTTCCAGACCTAATCTACCAGTTATCTGATGCATATCTTCGATTATACCGTGTTTATTACGTTGATATTTGATTAGATTACACCAATCATCGGCTATTTCTTGAGCTTGTGGCAGGAAATTCGATATTGTCCTTGGACTGGTTAAAGCAGGTGTTAGAGTTGATCGCAGGAAATACCAAGATTCGCCTAGAAGAATCTATCAATTTGGCTGTTTGTTTTTTTTTTTTTTGTCAAATTTTAGTAAAATTTACCCACCTTGTTCATTAACTAAACCACTGCTAGCATATCGATCTGGACGACTTTTTCGATAATAAGCAACAGCTTCAGTTGGTGGACGTAATGGATATTTACCGCTACTCTTCAATACATTCTCAATATCACTCTTATCAAATAGATGTATTATCGGTATATTGAAAAGTGTTTCTTCTTTAACAATACATCCGTATTTCTTCAATAAATATTCATAATAACAATGCAAACGGTTGAAGGTGAAACCACCAATTGTGTATAACCAACAGGTACCAAAAACAGGTAAAGATCTAGGTCCTGGTATGGAATTGATCGTTTTTTTATAAATTTTCGTATTCAATAACCACCAAGGTGGACGGTATTCCAATAATAACAAAAATATTGTTAAAAACAACACAGTTGTTATATCGAAATTTTGTAGAATTCTCTCCAACATCTCTGTAAATATACGCGCAATTTTCGGTGTTTATTAATTGTTTTTAATTAAAATTAAACAAATATCGTGCGCATATTCAAAACTATTCAGAAAAAAATTAGCAAAATTCGTTACTGACCTTGTGTCTGTGTGTTTATTGATAGCGACGACAACGACGACGACAATCTATTTTTTTTTGATCAAACTATATGGCGTCGTGTGATTTGCGAAATGTGTTTTATCTAAGGTAATTGTAGCAAAATTACAATACAATTTCGTAGTAGTTGTGCCTTGTTTGGGACTTTTGTGTATACTATACTGAGGAAGAATAGTTCAACAGCCGCATCTCCAACATTCCAGGCTCTTAACGGAAGTTTGTCTGACTGTTCATCATCTTGATATCATTAAACTTTGATAGAATTACTCTTCTTTTTTTTTGCTGTTATTGTTGTAGAATTACTTTATCGTTTGTTTGTTATTATAAAAAATTATAACGGGCCAATCGAAAAATCGCACCTACTATTTCTTCTATATGCTGTTGGTGCGCGGTTATTGTCCGCTTGATTCCTTCAACACTTCTTCACTGATTCAGCTAAGCTCCTAACAGTCCCATTTAAACTAATCTAAACAATTATTATTATTATTATTAACAATATTTATAATCAATATTCTAGAATTGAATGAAAATTTCTCTACTATTAAATATTATTGATATTGTTGTGTCTTATCAGGTAGGACGAAATTATTGTATTATCACACATATATATATTTTAATACAGGGTCAAGGTCAAAAAGCCGAGGTCATATTCTATATTTTCAAGATTAATTAGATTTCTCACGTATCTTAACATATTCAATTTCATATTTTTATTTTAATTAATTAAAAATAGATGCGCATATAATGTGCATAATTACAAGAAACTTCCTTCATTTACACAATAATACGATATTATTGTTATTGTTTTGCTTCTTTTGTTGATTCAAATGATTTGTTTACTGTTTTGAAGATTGTTTATAAAAATTAATTGACACAATTGCTAAAAATTACCGAATAATCGAGTAAAATTGTTTTAAAACTTAAAAAATTTATCACAAACTGTATGTTTGAGTTGATTTTTTTCCAAATTTATATATGAGACGATTTCATTTATTTTTAGCATTAATTGTTTAAATAATGAAATAATTCATATTTAGTTCATAATAAATAATGTTAATCTACATTAGTTGATATGAGATAACAAAAAATGCTTGGTTCAACGTTCTACTATTTACATTATGACACAGATTATGTATAAAAATACATTTTGATAATCTCACCAGCATCAAATGATTCAGTTGAAAAAAGGATTAAATAATATCCAGTATTCTGTAACAAGTCTTCATCTTCAAATTTCGATTAAATCATCTTTAGATACCGCTTCTTCAGGTCTTTGGGGCTATTTCTCATAAATTACTACTGAAATATTAAAGAAATCCATTTATTTCTTTTGTATTTTGTCAAAAATGCTTTTGTAACTCTTGAAATTTACTATAAACGACACCTTGAACTTTATTTTATACAAGGAGATGTTTTGCCTGACCTAAGGAAGTTTGCACTGGGTGAAACTTGCATATTATGCCGAATACAGTTCAAGTACAACTCTGATCCATAAAGATTTGCTTGGTATTCAAAAGTATCAACTAAAATCGCGCCAAAACCATTTAGTACACTCTTGCACCCTTGGGAGTTTCTCTTTATGCCTTCGCACCGCCTATATAAAATTGTATTCCATTCCAGGACTCATAAAACCTAAAGAATTAGTTTTATAGGTATCCTAAAGGATTAGGAGTGTTATGCTTCTACGGGCTTTCAGTTGTTGCATAACGCTACTTGAAGTCTTGCAAATTTACAAAACAAGTCTAAAAGATTTACCACTCCTAGAAACTTACCGCAAATAAAGTTTCAGTAAATAATCCACAAAAAAAGACCTCTGTTGAGGAAGGTAGAATTTATATTTTAGATTGGTAAATACAGTACTTAATGGACTAGTGCAGTGGTTCTCAAAGTATGTTCCGTGGAGCCTTGGAGTACCGTAGTACAGGTACCAGAGTATTAGCAAAATAATTTGTAATCATTTCATGAAACATTGTTCAATCAGAAACTCTTCCGAACGTTTATAGATATGTGCGAATATTCCGCGATATGTGAAATATTGCATAAGAGTTTCGCCGAAAAATAAGTTTGGGAACCACTGGATTAGTGTAATCGGCCACCATGATTAACACTAGGCAAAATAGGCGCGTTTTATCAACAGGCTCACACAGAGGTATTCATCCATATTGCATGGAATAAGTTCACTTCCATTCTTGGCTCAAATTTCTTTAGTAGGCCTAGTGCCCAAAAAGCTCTAGACGCAGCTCTAGTTCTTTGAGATAGAAGCCGACGGCTTTTGAGTACTCACAGATAGAGAATAAAAACGCAGCCGTTCCTAATTCAGTAAAAAATATGCCTTAGTACTCAGTCATGTTACGCCTTCTGCCTTTTGTTTGGCGTAGTCCTCACAATCAGAATAGAAGAGATCTTCACAAAAAGGTCTTATGAGTACTGAGGAATGTCGACTTCCGAGAAAACTAAAACTGTGAACTTATAAAACTCCTTCACACTCTTGGTTTTCGTTAGAAATGGACTTCAGAATAATCTTACCAAGGAAATTACAACAAATTACAAAAGCTGTTTTTTTTGCAAAAATATTTAATAACAAATACAAAAGAAAACAGACAACGAGGAAACTTGTAAGCAAAAACATTTGATAGTTGGAACAAAACTATAAATATTCCATAACAAATAACTCTTCAATTATGGTGAATTACTCTCAGGTCGTATCTGATTTGTATGCATATCATCATAGGCAATCGTAAATACACTTTTCTTTTGTGCCATTGCTGGTCTTGTTAATGCTATACCAGAATCGGCATCTTCTTCTGTACGTCGTACGGCAGGATATGGTGCTTCAAATCGATATTCGGAATGTTGTAATAATGGATGATTAGGACCTGTTGTTGTTTTTTTATTGTCAACTCGTTTCCTTGAACTAGATTCAGTTTCTTGCATCAATCGATCAGTAACACCTTCAACTTTTTTTGTAATCTCTTTCACAACTTCATCTTCTTTAGCTTTAGTTGAAGTTTTTGGTTTTGAATTTGATTGTTGTACTGGTTTTGTTTTAGACGTTTCATCTGGTTTTTTGCTCTTTTTATTGTACCATTCCATATATCGTGAAGTTTTTTTGCTCGATTTCTTTTTAGGTGCTTCACTTTTTACTTCATTACCATTTGCTGATTTAATTTTAGTCAAATCTAAATGACTTTGTGATTTTGTTGATCTTTTGCTATGACTTTGGGCAGATATCATTCTTAGATCTGACTCAGAATGGTAGCGTTGCTTACTAGAATCTGTAGTTTCTTCATACCGTGGACTAATATCATCTAAACTATCTTCAGAGAAATAATCTTTCGGTTTTTGTTTCTTCCCAACAACTTCATCATCACTATAACTATCACCACTATGTTCCAGAGATGCTGTTATTTCTCTCAACACTTCTTTCCGTAAAGCCGATTTTGAACGTGTCTCTTCATTAGCTCGTTTTTGTCTTAACTCACTCGTACGAGTTTGTCTAATATTCATTACTTTCGTTTTTGATTTAACTCTTTCGGGTTGTTCGATAATTTCAATTTCTGATTCTTCCTGTATCGGTGTTTTGATTTTTCTTCGAAAATGTGTACGATCTGATTTTCTACCACTACGTCGTTTCGCTTTTGCTCGTATCATTGCTAATTCATCA
>JAZBGY010000501.1:28011-57150 GCA_037414755.1 Lydus trimaculatus | reverse complement strand
ATTACTACTAAACTTTAGTCTACAATAGGTGGTATATGTTAAAAGACTCACCCATCTAGGCAGTGTGATTTTATCACCTACCGGAGTGACGTAGAAGTCTACTAGAGAGATAGCTAGCTTTGCCAAAAAAATATCTTTCCTTGGATATCAATAGATGGAGGGTTTAGAACAAGCTGTGGCCGCAGTTCAGGAAGGCTATAGTGGCCAAACCACTACTATAATCTAATCTAATAGGTGGTACATATTTTAAATATATTTTATTTCATAATTTAATGTATAAAAATAACCCCACCTCGAAGCATGTACTCCTCCTCGTCCCGATATGGTATTTTCCGAGAAATTAGTAAAACACCCCTTAAAAATGCATCTGGCCAGTCTTTTGAGAACGTTATGACTTTCAGATGTACTATGAAACGGAGAAGAAGCGATTCTGATTCGGCAACGTCACTTAGGTCACTAGCCTCCTAAATCTAACCTTTGAAATCAAACTTGAAAGCATCTAGTAGCTTTTGGATACACAGTTAGAGGAACAAAAAACACTTCCAGTCATGTCTAAATGTGGTGTCGATAATTAGGTGCAAGAGAATATGTAGTCGCGTTGATGCAATTTAAACATTCTCATGGGCAAAACTTTAACACTATCGTTAAGGCTTCTATCTATTTCGTTATCCTCTAGAGACGGATTAGGGAATTTAATGATGCAAGAATAAATACAAAAAACTACCCAAATCGGTATTAATGATGGCAAAAGAAGGAGGAAAGAAAGAACGGGATGGAAAGGAGAGATTTTGAGATTTATATCTTCTGAAACAACTTATTGTGAATAACTTAAAGACACGGAAATGAAATTCTCACTCATACTTATTCCATATGTTCACATCTTACAAGACTCTGTCTGCTACTTTACTACAATGTTTCAAATTTCTTCCATTCTGTGCTACTTTCTAAAGAAAAAATCGTGATTTGTAAAATCAATCTCTTCATTATTGTTTAGTTTCATCTCTAGTTTACAGAGATGGAGAACCGTGCAAAAGTTTCGGAGGCTGTGGAACAATAGATTAATTGTCAGTTAGCCTGCAATAAAGTTGCTTGTACGTGAAAGAAATAATGTGATAAATTTGTGTGTTTGTTGCATGATACAGTAAAACTGTTAGCATTAATATAAATCTGACGTATTCATATTTTTACTAGCAGCTTTTATCTTTAAGACAAATTTTTCAACACCTTAGAACTTGTTTCTTTTAGCCAAAGACCATTTAGACCTACGAAATAACTAAACAACTCATAAATTGTACTTTACAAAGAATTAATCAAACTAACGCCTCTTTGTAGATTACGCCCATTTCTGTATACCTACACAGAGATTTAAACATCAATTCGAAAACAATACAACACTGTTCAAAGAAATGATCTATTTTAGAATAAGTTTATTAAATCTAATTACGAGACAATTATAAAATGATGTCATAATTAGTAATTTACTTTCCCTGAATATAAAAAATCTCTTATCACCGTTGGTAATTCCTGGTATTTAAAACTTGGAGGATAACTTGTTACTCTATTCTTGCAATAAAAGCAGAAATACCTTTCTAAAGAAAAAAAATTAAATAATCAACTAGGAGACAAAATTTTCCAGCTAATATTTTGCTGAAATACGTAGAACTTTTGATTACCCGAATTATAACCGCAACACCAAAACAGATTGGTTCTAAATAAAATATAATTTTAAATTCCTCTGACGAAACGTCTTACGTAATTACAACAATCTTGTTATAAATATAGATAAATCATAAATTAGTTAATTACGTTATAATCTTAATGTTGTACTATTTTCTGTTAATTTTTTTCTTCACTCCAAATCAGATAAAAACCACTTTACGTAACAGTTTATTGAATCGTTTTTATAAAAGCAAGACGGCGAGAAGCGGTTAAAAAAAAAACAACAAATATTTAAAAAGATACCAACAAGTGAACTCTTATAAAAACAACAGCTCTAATTAGACTAACACTCATAATAAACAAATTGGTGCAAATTGATTTAAATATCTCTCCTTTTCATTCTGTTTAATATGTTAAAATGAGACAGAAGTAGAAGCATATCAAAGCCATAATAGATTAGAAACAAAAATATATATGTATTTATGTGTCTACAATATGTTTGTTGAATGGCTAGATAGATAGATGGAAGAAAAGAAACTTGAAACATTTTCTTTTCTTCTTTTTTTTTCTTTCTTCTAAATAAATGTTGAAGCCTCTATTTCAAGTAGATACCAGATGGTGTGGTGTATTATGAAGAATGCATGTTGCGCATCAAAATATCTATTTAAAGTCAATGAGAATTAGAAAATCTGGCCTCTAGTGGTCAGTCCATAAAATCTATGTTTTTCTATTGGAATGAAAAGGAAGATAAAAGACAACTTTTGTAAGATTCTAATGTAGATTTATTGTTGTTTTCCAAAAATTTGGATTATTTAACGGTTAATAAATTGCTGTATTTTTTGTTTGCTACTCTATAACACACCCAAGAACAATAAGGCAAAAAAAAAACAAATCTACATATGTAGATATGTTAACGTATTGATTATTTTACAATGTAAGATTAATGAACTTTTACTCAGCAATGTCAGCGTTATTATAAAACCGTTTATCTATCTAATCAATCAATTTTAAATCCTTTTACTATTTAATTATACACCATCTTGGTAGGTACCGACATTTTTACAACTACACTTCTGAAACTTTCTGTCTTCTTATAATCATGTAGGTACCACAAAAAAAAATTTTAAGAAAAACTTACAATTTTCAACCAATTTTGATGAAACTATTCCAAAATTCTTGTATAATAGAACATTGTTTCGTTTGTACGTGTGCGACGTGTGTATGTTTTCTTAAACACCTATACAAAGTAAATTTAGAATTTTCAGAAAAACAATTTGTAAATCGATTTTGAAATTAACCAGGCGAATATCAAATAAACAGTGATAATTTTTGGAGAATTCATCGTTAATTTGTAGGTCATTTCAACTGAATATATCCAGTGTCCATCGGAAAGCGTGTCCCGATTTTCCAAGAAAAATGCAAGAGATTTGTTGCGTTTAATGATTTAAAAAGAATCAAGCACACCGATTAAAACGCCGGTCGGACACGGCGGAATCCGCGCAGTTAGAACCGCGTGAAAACTGATAGCTGTTCAGACACGACGCGGATATACGAAGCTACATTTCAATCAGTCAGTATGGTGGTGGCATACATCTTCAACATGCAACTGAACGATACCTAATTGCATCCTGTAGTAATACAACCGCGGGGATCTATTTACCTGTGGTTGGTTTGCGGTTCCTCGAATAGGTAGACGGTAATGTAAATAGGACTCGCCTCGCCAAACCGTGCGGTTTGCGTCCGCACGGTTCCTATTACATTACCGTCTACCTATTCGTTCACAGTTTTCCGCGCGGACCGAGGATCCACGCGGTAGCCGCATATCAACCGCAGGAAAACAGACCAGCGCGGTTGTATTACTACAGCATACATATGGTGCGTTCAGTTGCAAGGCGGTAGCTGCTTCTTTTGCATTGAAATTTGAGATGTACCTTCATTGGACCCTGTATATCCGCGCGGTTACCGTCCTGTCCGAAGAGCTATCAATTTTCACACGATTCCAACTGCGCGGATTTCGCCATGAGTGAATAGGGTCTAACAGTTAACGAATCGGAAAAGCTGAGCATTGAAGCAAACAAGTAAGTCCAGAATGAAAACGATGAGAAATTGTAATCAAAATAGCAACGAGATTGATAAATAACTAGAAGTCAGTGGCACGTTGTTTATCACACTTGAGATTCACAGATTATCCAGAACCAAACAGATTCAACATTGTGACGTAGTTATAATGAAACGTAATTTTTTGGGGCCCTTGGAAGAATTGTACCGGGGCCTATGGAAGAATTTCACCGCGGCCCAGTCTAGCTCTCGACGGCCCTGTTCGTTACTAATCTTGCTTGAAGAGTACAAATCGACTAACAATATTGCGAAAAGTCTACTCGTGGTACTCCGATCGGTGGACACGTTGTATCTTCCCTTATTTTTTCGAAGGAAAAATACAAACAAAAAAATAGAGCAAAGACTTTATGATATTTGTGGAATTTTCATGATAATATTTATATATTTTTACTAATGGAAGCCGCAAGTTTATCAAATTCGTGTAATGTTACAATAATAAAAATTATTATCAATTATATTAAGATATAATTATAAATGAATAGCAAAATTTTCTCTACATATCGTATATATATATGCATATTTTATTTTAAAAATACCAATTTTTGCGGAGGTGGAAGTCCTTTTTAAAACTAAATAGCCAGAGATTTTATGGAATAATTTTATGTATAATTTCATTAAATGATCATATATCCTGCTTACTACACTACGTATGTGTGTGTGCGTGTGTAATGTCCAGTAAACAAGATTCTTTTTAATTTAATCAAAATAATTAACATTTATTATCCATATAATTCATCATCGTACAATTAGACTACGATAATTAATTATATGTGGTATTTTTAATTATTTGCAATGTTATTGTTTTGGTTTTTATGAAAAAATTCTTAGATAATTTATTTATGAAATATCAGATTGTGATTGAGAACCAGGGATGACCCCCGACCTGACGCCAATTAACACCGATTGGGGGAACTGTTGATCGGACACCCAGTCACTAGCCATTCTATAGCCCGAACAGTGCTTGTTAGTTAGTGCTTGTAGAAGGACTTAACAATTTGTGTGAAGTTCTCTGTATATTGATTTTTCGTATTTTCAAATAACTATTAAAGATTTTTTTTGATTCAAATATAAAGAAAACAAAATGTGTTCGATAATCTGACAAGAATTCATCAATAACTCGGGAGCAGTCCTGAGGAATATCGATCATGTGGATGTTAACTATCATCTATTGCGGGCTTTTACTCGCTACAATTGTTATAGCAACGGTAAGCCGCCCTTGTTGTTGTTGTTGTTAGTTTTTTTTTAAAATTATTATTATTAATTAATAAATTGTTAGAATTCTCCGCCAATTTTTTTGTTGTTATTGTAATATTAATGACTTCATCATCATGATCATCGATATCAGAACGATTCTCAGGTAGACTGTTGTTGAGTCTTTTCTTTATATGTTAGTTATCTGAAATCAAATTGCAATCACAACCGGCCATTAAATATGTTGGCCATCAAAACGGGATTTTTGCATTCTACCCAACAACAGGCAACAGGTACACAAACGATTTTATTCCCATCCACAGTCAGTCTATAATTTTTAAGATTATTTTCTTTTCAAAATAAAATTTCACACATAAGACAATTACCTGTTGAAAGAATCTAAATATTTGGTGATTCGCATGTTGTCGCGATGCATATTTAATGAAGCTGCACAGCATTCCAATGACGTTGAGAAACGATGTTGCTATATAACAACAACTATTATTATTAACTCTTTTGTATGTTTATATCTTTTGGAAAATACACAAATATCTTATTATTATAGGTACTTTCTCTTCAATTAGTATTCGAGTAAAACTATACAAAAGTCAGGTAGTTGGAGGGCAGTTTTACAACACAGACTGCCTGTCTCGACTACGGCTGACATAAAGAGGATTTTGCTAGATTACCACTGTTATAACAACCTATACCATTTATTTTGTTGTTCCTGAAAGGTTATATTTTATTGTATAATGAAATCTTTTTGTTGCCTGAAGAGGTGGCTTTTTCGGTATCTTTACGATTTCCAAGATTTCGATTCCAAAAGTCATAAACAGGTAGTAAAAATCGTTTACAAAAGATTATTGAACGATTATTAGAAGGGACAACTTAAAAACGGAGAGCATGTCAATAAATAATTAACAATAATTCGATTGTTTTCGTTTAATTATCCAGTCGATAATAAAACTTTTTATTTATTTGTCCTCGACTTTGGTACAAATATTCATCTTTAATTAGACTGTTGCCAGTTTCGATTATAGTGTCTTGGTTTTCAATAAAATTGGCACAATACGAGGGGCGTCTTTCTATCCATTTTTTTTTTGCTTTATCTACATTTTTTTATTGTTTTAATCTAACCCTGATGAGTGATGTTGTGGAGGAGGCGGCGGCGGCGGCAACGGGTTCGGCACGTTTAAACCCGTTGAACCAGGTCGTGATGTTTATGTGGTGTAAATATACAGTTTTTAGTATAGTCGAGGTTAAAACGTAAATTGTCTCCATGCATTCACTACTGCAACAGGTCACATAAAAGTGCAAAAATCTTTCATCAAACTACTAGAACGTTCACTGTTTCTGGTTTTGTATATGTATAGGTGTATGGAGGTTTTTTTGTTGTATTTTGGAGATTCTCCCAATATATAACAACGATTTCTATATATTGAAATAACGCATCCCGATTGTGCCCAGGTGTTCAACTTGGCTGGTTTGGGTCTGCATTCTTGATGCTATTGTGAACAGGTGTTCGGGGCCGTGCAGCTTAAACCATTGTATTCCACACCTGTATCATGTCATATCTTTTCATCTCTACCTGCTAACTATAATTGCTATTGCCCTTTACGCGACTATATCAAAACCATTTAAACTTGTATAAGATCCGTATATATCCACCCATAAATGGCCGATCATGAGAAACTTCTTCGTATAAACTGATAATGAAGCGAGGGCGATCATCATCCGTTTATATATCAGAACATGATTAATTCCAGACCAGCTCCCCAACTTCAACTATATAATTATACTATTATACCGCAACTACTTAGCTTTTGAAACACGCAATTATCGCATTTATTCAACCAACAACGGTTTTATATTATAATAAATTCGAGTATGACAGACGTGTAGGCAATTTCTTTTAAGACACAAAAAAAAAATCAACAAAATTCATCAATTATTTGTAAAGTTTGTAGGTGATCAAATGTTGGCACGATAACTGTTACATGTACCATTTTACATTTACCATAAATGGAATAAATAATTGCACATCATATCTACTATAACTCAATTAATATTTGTGTCATACAAGTAACAAGAACGAAACAAGACATGTTCACAATATTACATATACGGAAAGGACACCTTCACCAAATTGATTTCTTCTACTCCAACAAGCAACCACAATAAAAAGCAAACAAAACGCCTTTCTGTTGGCAGTCAAGCGAATTTCCTACATTTTTTCCAATGAATTAATCACACACTTGCTGTACTTGATAATAATCAACAACATCATTTTGCTTTTAAATGTGAATTAATTCGTATTGAAAAATAAATATTTCCAGGAAAATACCTGCAATCCAAAAGCCTGCAATAAAGATGTTGACAATGAAAAAACCGTTTGCGGTTCAGATGGTTTAACATATCCAAATCGATGTTTGTTTGAAAGAGCTCGATGTGCGGATCATAATATGACATTAGTTAAACGTGGACCATGTCGTCAACAGAGATTATGCCGAGATTGGGAAGTTTATCGACACACATATCCTGAATATAAATTTCAAGCAATTTGCAAATCTGATGGAAGTTATGCGGCAGCTCAGTGTCATCCCGATACCGGACATTGTTGGTGCGTCACCCCACAGGTAGATTATTACAAATTCTTAATCTATATACATGATGTATTTTATCGGGTTTTTTTATGTTTTTGAAGGGTTTACCGTTGCCGTATACGTCGGTACGTTGGAAACCCGACACAAAGCCGCATTGTGGCCGTAAGAAGAAATCAACAAAACGACGGTCGCCTAATCGTAAAGGGCGCACCTGTAAACTACCGGACAAGGCTAAATTCAATAACAATCTGATTAATATCTTCCATTCGGAATGGAGTCGGGATCATGGTATAACACGACCACATAATAATGAGACTGATTTAATTGTGAATCAATGGAAATTTAATACGATGGATTTAAATAATGATGGTGTATTAGATAAAACTGAATATAGAGATTTAAAACGTGTAACGAAAAAAGCTGTGAAACCGAAACGTTGTGCAAAGAACTTTCCACGTTCCTGTGATGTCAACAGTGATACATATATTAGTCAACAGGAGTGGGCTGAATGTCTAACACGGGATGGAATGGACGGTAGGTGTTTGTAATTCTGATTGACAGGATTAAGTAGTTTATCCGGTGAACAACGGCCCTAGTTTCCGCTCAGCGCCTACATATAAAAGAATTTGAAAATTTACCCAATTACACATTAAAATATCACCAAAAATTTTTTTTGTTGTATTTCACATTAACTAACATAATTTAAAATTAATCAAAATTATTCGCGATTATTTTCTTTTAAAAACTCTTATTGTTAGTCTAAGTTGGCATGCGTATACGTTTGTTTTGAACTTAAAATAGTTTTTTTGCGTGTTTTTTCGTGGTTGGAAGCAGACAGCGGAGGATCGAATACATCAGATGATACAGGCGAAGATCAAGAAGATTACAGTGATCCATTCATGTCACCACGACCATTACCACATGGTAAACAATCAAATTAACAACTTTATAGTTTTATAAGAAAAATTAAAACTAAAAAAAAACAAACAAAACAATTTAATTGTAGCCTTAATTGGTCAAGTCGGTTATGATGATGATTCTTCAGAAATTCGTGATGATGATCCAACTGATTGTTTATCAGATCGACAAACAGCTCTATTAGATGGTGGACAATTTTATGTGCCTGAATGTACACCTGATGGACGCTATAAAAAGGTAATTATTCAAAAATTTAATGTTTATTTAATTAAAAACTTTAAAAAAATAAACAATCAATTCGACATCAAAATTAAATAATTAATTTGATAGTGCGGCGTCTCATTCCCGTTGATTATTATTAATAAATAGTACGACCTTTGATCTATGTTTTATATTATCGCATTGCGCCAATATTATCATGGCCTTTTTCACATTATTTACAATTAAGTGACGCCTTCATTATCTATAATGTAGTCATAAAAAATTTTTAATTATTTTTATTTTAGATACAATGTTATAAGGCTGCCGGTTATTGTTTTTGTGTACATGAAGATACTGGTAAAAATATACCAGGCACATCTGTAAAAAATGGTACACCCAAATGTGATCAATTAACTAGTATTAATCGTCCAATGAAAGGTTGTCCGGATGAGAAGAAAACAATATTTCTAAAAGATTTGATTGATTTTCTACATAAACGTATGTCGGATATTGTGAATGGTACAAGGAGTATGAATGATTTACCATGGATATCGTCACGTGAAGAACAAGCAGCTACATGGAGTTTTGTTGTGTTTGATAAAAATAAAAATAAAATGTTGGATCGTAATGAATGGAAGGCATTCAAAGAGATTGTTGCTGGTGTGAAATCGTTAAGGAAATGTGGAAAGAAATTACCACGGTACTGTGATATTAATAAAGATCGCCATATTAGTATGACAGAGTGGCTTGATTGTCTCAATGTACAACAAGGTAATCAATTTTTTTAATTACAAAAATAACAAGTTGATATTTGTTTTTTTTTTAATAGCCGCAACAACAAACGCTCCAGTCTCATCAAGAGCTGGTAAAAAGAATCCTTTAAGTATGCTTATGGAGGATTAGTGAGTGTTGTGTAGTGATTGTTTCACAGATGGCAGGAAACACACAAAAAAAAAACTGTATTTAAAACAAAGACTGGCAATATAGCCTTGACAACTTTTTGTGATTTTAGTGTTACGTAAAGCTTTCATTTCAACTCTAGTAATAAAACTTTTTGCATATTTATTTAAAAATAAACAAAAACATAGAGTGTATTGAGTAAATTCATGTGAAATTGAAATAAATAATAAAAATAATAAAAAAACACAATCTTTATGCCGACCATTTCAGACATCTCGTATCCATATGTGTCTCCATACAACGTATACAACAATATCGTGTACCACATGATACACACGAATATCGTCCAAAGAAACCGCATACACCACAAAAATGTCTTGGTGGTAGATTTGATTCTTCCGCAGCTATATCAATATATGATACACGACCAATTTGTTCGGCTTCTAAACGATCTTCATCAACTAATTGTTGGAAATTTTTACGGAATTTCGTTTGATAATATTCAGCATTACGTTCTTTTTTCTTTGTACGTGTTGAACGATGTTCTAAATTATCATCAAATTTTGGTATTTTCTTGCTCATAACTAAATCAGCATGTGGATCATCTTGATAATTATCCGATTCTAATAATTCCATAATTTTACGATAACGCCGTTTACGTGTTGTTTCATCGATTATACGACGTTTATCACTTTCTTTTATACGATTTGAACCGCGTAATTGGGTTTTAATTGCTTTCATTTTTAATTTTAAAAAATGTATCTCTCGATTATCAACAAAAAGCAACTTTTTTAAGGTTAGAATTCTGACAATAATTTGACAGAATTGTCAAATACTCCTATATTCAAGGTTTTTGTTCACAAATACTGCCATCAAAGCTAGACAACAATATCGTTAACGCAATGTAATTTTCTATATGTCTATCTCTATTATTTCTAATACGTTGTGTCCATTGATGTTCTAGCCAATAGCAATAGCAGGATAGATATCTGAGACTGCGCACTTATCCACCCCGAACCACTAAATATCCTGTCGGCTGAATTGAGAAACATTGAATATAGGATTATGTCAAATACTTACTTGGAAGTATAACTGGTTGCATAATCTCAAGTAAAATTATTTTTAAATAAATTTTTATAAAAATTATTTAAATTACAATCATGCTACATCAACAATTTGTTTATTTTTACATTGTTTGGCGTAATGTTTGGCCATTTCTCGTCGACTTTTCACTAAAATCCTATGCCCTGAACAATCTAAATTTTCCACAAAACATTTATCTTTACAACACTTTTTACACAACTGATACGCACATTTTGAACCCTAAAAACATAATAATTGTTGTATAATTTGAGTTATGTAAAAATATATAAAACAACAGAAACCTACAAGAGGATTTACACACAATTGGCATTTGATTAGATTTCGTTCAGTTTGAATTGAATTCGGTTTTTGTGGTCTTCGATTAATGCGACGTAATCTTTTCATTTTCTTTCTACTAATCGGATTACCATCTTCATCTTCAAAGACACGTTTCGGTTCTTTCATCTAAAAAATACTGTTAATAATTACAGGTATACACAGTAAATTTTGGTGACAAACATTAGAATGTTCTTCAATTTTCTTCAAGTGTTCTTCAGGACATTGTCGTACATACGATTGACACGACCATGGTGGTAGAAGTAGGTTTTCACTATCAGTTTCAGTAGTTTGTTCCCATTTCATTTTGCCTTCATGGAATGGTTCATAAATTTCTTTAATTCTATTAACAATCCTTCGAAATTCGTTCATATTATTGGCAGCTCCTAGTTCAATCCTTAAATTATTATTATCTGAAAGTGATAAGCTATAAAAATGATTATTATTTGATATTTAATCGAATTTTGTATGAAATAAACTCACACATGATGGAATAATTTAAATAAATGCCCCCTAACGTAGGATAGAGGACAAGGATATTGCTCAACTAAATCTAAATACTCCAACGCAACAATCCAAGCTGGTGGATTTTGTCGCATAAACAATGCTGGATTGTACAGATTTCCTTCAGCTGTCATAACACCTACAGCTCCAGTTATTTCCAAACAACGATCAACATCCTCCATACATTGGATATTTCCATTCGATATTACCGGGATTTTTACAGCTTGTCTATAATATTTATTACGATTACGATAATTTAATGTTTTTATGTTTAAAAAAAGCAATATTACCTAACTTTCTTGACATAGTTCCAATCAGCTAGACCAGTCAATGGTCCTTTTTGTTCTCTAGTTCGTCCATGTACTGTCAGCATTCTACAACCAGCTGATTCTAACATTTTCGCATAATTTACGGTTTTTTCAATACTTTCAAAACGTCGTACTTTGCACGTTACAGGCACTTTTAGATTTGTCGCTAATAAACTAACTGATGATGATAAATTAGATAAATACCCATTATATTACAGTGAGAAAACAGAATTACCGATCTTGTGGAGTAAAGGCCATTCGTCCTGTAAGAACGCCCCATAATGGCCCCTTTTAGCTATAGCTTGTGGACATCCCAGATTTATATCAATCGCACTACAATGATCTTGAGCTAATAGGGCAGCTTCTAACATAACTTCAGCATCATTTCCACAAAACTTGTTTTTTCGAAGAAAAATTATAAAATTTATTTCAACAATATTGGAAAATGATTACCTGGACAATTAATGGTTTGTCTTCATCACAACTAGCTAATGCTTCACTGCGATATTTGGAATCTCTACAGAAAATCGCACTATGCAACATTGGGGTGTAACATAATTGCGCCCCATATCGACGACTCAATAAACGCCATGCCAACTCACTGGCATCTACCATTGGGGCGACGATTTTCGTAGGCGCCCCTAAAGTATCTCTCCAAAATTCCATCGCGTTAATTAAATTTGCTTGTTTTATTATTTTTTTGGAAGTAATGATCACGTTGAACATAACCTCAATTATTTGAATTGTCAATGTGACAGATTGTAAATCACGTGACAAACCAAAAAAAAAATGTGGGAAATTTAAACTATATTTTTACAATTCTGGAAATTCTATTATTTTTTTGGAAAATTATTTTCATACGTGCTTGTATTATAGATTTCAGTTGATTATGTTGAAAATTTTTCATGAAGGTTGTTGTATATTTCGCAGTAGCATGATTTGTATTTTTTGTTTCTGTAATATTGTTATATTGCGTCATATTTTTATTTAATTTGGTAATTTGTAAAATATGCACAGTTTTTATTGTTATTGTTATTATTATTATTATTATTATTATTTTTATAACATAAGATTAGTAAATGATGACAGAGTCTAGCAAATATTTGTATAAAATGCATGTCATAGATGCATTAGAAAAAAAAATGAGAAAATTACTTATATTCATTACTCATTTATTATTGATTGAGCAATTTACCATTTGTTGATAGTTTTAATTAGGATTTGTACATTTTATCATGATTTTTCTCATATTTAAATTATTGAAGGTCCTAGAAACCTAGAAATCTAGTTATTTGAATTTACTAGGGCAATTGTTGTTGTTTAATGTAATATGCAAAAGTGCACATTATTACAATGACAATATCAAAATGAATACGATTCTTATCAAATATTCATTGAAATTGTGGAATGTAATAAAAATCCAATTTTTAGAAATATAATTTATTAACAACATTCTTTGAATCAAGCACATTTACAAACATTAATAACAAATTGGATAAAATATTTAGAAATAGATAGGTTCTCACATCAGGTGCTTATCTCCCAGTAAAAATAACTGAAAGTACCTGAAAACGTATAAAGACAATATAGAATTCAATACTTAAAAAAAACATCCAAGGAAATGTAATAATTGCCACCTCTATCTCTAAAATGGACGTGTACAGGAGCCACTGATTGCAGCAACAGTACAAGTTTGATGGGACGGAGATGCAGGATTTGATAAGCCACTTTCACGTATTGGTGAAAGTGCTGGTGTTTTCGGACGATGTACAACACTACGTCGTCTACGTCGATATTGTATTGAATTTCGTCGATTACACCTTTGTTGTTGCTGTTGTTGTTGTTGTTGTTGTTGTTGTTGTAACATTGATAACGCATTAGCTAATTCCATTTCAGTAACAAGTCGACGTCTTGATAGATTTGGTAAGGCTGGTAATGCATTTGCACGACGCGATACTTCAGGATAACATGGTACTGGTACTAAATTATTTACAGTTTGTATAATTTCTGTTGAATTCGTTGTTGTTGATGATTCATTAGATACAGGCACCACTTGGTTATTTCTAACTACAGATGATTGTTGTTGTTGTTGATGATGGCGACGGCGATTCTGGCCTAAATTACCTAATAGCCAATCATTAAAATTCTAAAAATCATCAATATTCTCATACAACCTACCTAGAACTCTAAAGAGAACTCGTAATTTGGCACTGGACCAATGTCCATGTGTCCGACTGGGACGTCCTCCAACAGTCGGTAGTCCTTTATTCATTTTATGTTTACAAAGATTCAATAGACATTTCGGCTCATTCGGACTATCCGGACTATCTGGTACACCACCCAAACAACAATTCCACTTATTTTTCAATTTCTTCGTTTGTCTTGTTTCAGGTGCAACTGAATTGCCAACACAAACTTGACAGTCTTGCGGTGTTGTTGGTGGTGTCGGTGTTGGTTCTGCACAACTTGTAAAAGTCTCTTCTAATACCGTACATGTAACTAATGTTGTACGTGTACGGCCATCACAATGTAAATTTATTGGACGGTGTCTTAATGTTGAACAACGATGATGTCCATCATCTTCTTCATTAGATTGTTGTAGTTGATTTGGGGTTTGATTTTGATTTTGTCTTTGTTGGCGAATATATTCGTATGTTGTTAAACCAAGGAATGAGATGTAAATGTGAAAGAAGCAAAGATGTAATAAAAGACCAGCGGTGATTGCTGCCAAAATACCCAATGCCGCAACAACAGCCAAAAATGCAGCATCGCCTGTTGGCAGTGATGAGGTTTGAGTTGGAGTTGTTGCTGTTGTTGAATTCTCAGCAGTCAAAAGATCCTTTTTAAAATTGAAAATATTTTAATTTCAATACTTAGGTGTATGTAGGTTGAAAAGCTGTAGTAAATCGTTACAAAATAAACCGTAGATTGTTATCTAGAAAGTAAGGTGAATGCTCGATTTTGTTTTTTTGACGAGGACAAACTGTACACGAACCTTGAGACGGAAAGACAAATTTTTGCGTTATAAAAACTTTTATGTTGATGATCTTTGGGAAAAACGGTAGGTATATAGATTCATTAAAATAATTGGAATGAATAAATTTCTGCTAAAGTCTATAAATAGGTTTTAATCAGTCGAGTTTTATAGGGATGGATATCATCTAAACACGGAACCGTTATTCTACATTCTGTTTGTTTGTTTGGTGATATCGATGTCATGATAGATTGCTTAGTCACAAAGAAGGATACCGATTGTTTCGACATGTGTGAGATTAAAGGCACGTGTCAAATAACGAGTAGTGTATAGCTTTTCAATAATACCTCAATTTTACCACCATCCAACCAATGTGAATGATATAAAGCAATTTCAGCAATGGCAAGTATAGCCACAAGAGCGGCAGCAGCAACAGCAGTTGAAATACACATGAGAAAGGGCGCGTAATTGCGTCCACCAACACAGTGATTTAACCACTTGCAGTGGTGATCAAAATGCGCCACACACTTGTTGCACGCCCTGCAGTGTTTCGTTCTTTGACTTGTTACACAAATATCACACAAATTACATCTACCTTCTTCAATAACATGTGCGTGCTTCGTCCTATCCAATATCGGTATTGGTAAAATATTTTTTGGTCTTAATGCTGCTTCAGCTGGATCAACAAGGGCAGCAATTAGATGTGTCGCCAAATGTAATAATAATAATGATGTTAATGTTGCTAAACAGGCTGGTTGCGCGTGTGCAGGTAATGCAGGTACTAAAACTAGAAATGCCCCCACAGATAATATAGCTAATGCCAACCAGCCTGACACCTGAAGAGGGTGTAACGGCAGCTGGAAGCCGTGCCGGCGGCGTAATTGGGGGGCGGCGGCGTCACCAGTATTCAGCATCGCTGTCCATCATCGCGCTGATGAACGTGGGGGCTGTATACGGTAATACTATAACTACACTCGCGCTATATCACGTGCACACTGGCAAAACGAGGAGAGGACGTGTATAACAGGATTATCGATTCTGAAATGGGGATGCGCCGTAGTGGCGTCGTGACGTCTCCCACCCTTATATCGTACCACCTTCTAGGCCCTACCTAATCATACATGACAACAATAGAACAACAATAGCGTTTAAACGACACCATTTTTAAATTAACAAACTAATTTTAATAAAACTCGACAATTTCTTGTTTTTTTTTTCAAAAATAAAAAAAACGAAGTTGAAATTTTCGTTATGCTCCACTAACATAAACAGATGTGGAATTATTCTTGCCAATCATTTTTACAAATAAGTAAACAATGAATAATTTATTAAACTTTTTCAATACCTACGTGAGATGCCAATTTGAAATTTATAATAGATTTTTCTCTAATTAATTATTAATTTTGTATTAAAGATCGTCATTAAACAACATAAACAACATAAAATCACACAATCAAATAGAGTTCCAATTAGAATTCCCTAAACTAATCAACATGGACAGCCCACCTGTTTCGTTTACCAACTTACCTTGATTAAAAGTGTATACATTTATTATTTATAGTAAGAAATCGATTGAAACCAGCGACGGTTATAGATATTTGGCCGCCTAGAAGCCACAGCCGATTCGGTCATCCCCTTTTACTAAAGAGCTAAGTCGATAGAGCTTTATTGAAAATATATGCGCTATTGGCTCCCCATGTGCCAGAGCGAAGTCGGTCGTCCCATTTAAGTAAAGAGCTAAGTCGATAGAGCTTTTTCGAAAATATTATATACACCACTAGTTCCCCATGTGCCACAGCGAAGTCGGTCGCCTTCTTTAACTAAAGAGTAAAGTCGATAGAGCTTTTTTTGAAAATATGATATACGCCATTGGCTCCCCATGTGTCACAGAGGAGTCGGATGTCTCCTTTAACTAAAGAGTTAAGTCTATAAAGCTTTTTTTAAAAAATTATATAGTCCACTGGTCGCCCCAAATTTTGGGCGTCTCCATGCGACGCCCCACTCTCCCGGTAGATAACGAAAGTTTTCTTGTAATAATAACAGTTTAAAAGTCTATAAACTTCTCTTCAGCTAGACAAAGAATTGTAACAAATTAGTAACAAGGCCGATAAACTATCTGCGTACCTTGCAAGAATATTAAATAAATTATTGACCAGCAATTTATAATGTAAACAATTTATAATAAATGGAAATTAATCTAAATCATTTGACTGTAAAGTGGACAAAGCGACGAAGAATAACAAAAAAACAAAAACGGATAAAACATCCTCTCAGCATCCACTGGACCAGAGTTGGTCAAATTTAACCTGAATGATTCAGGTAACAATTTACGTTGATTCTTACATAATTTAACCGAAAACAACGTCAGAACCATACACATGTACTGATTATTGTCAAGATTTGCCATAAAACGAGCATATTAATGAGAGTTGCGTAAGATGACGGATAGAGATCAAACAATCATATTTTGTTTTAAAATAAAGAAAAAATTGCCAAGTCTAAGGATTTACTAATTAGCCAATACTTCGTTGTTATTTTCATTCTAATCCTAGATGGGTTATTGAACTTAAAAATTTTGACCTGTATCTTTAAAGATCCAAGAGAAGCTACTTGGAATATATTGGAAATTTCAATGAATTACCTACTGTTTAAATTATCGTTAAGAATTTGCCTTTTTTCTCTCTCCTTGTATTATTAATAAATAAAATAAGATAACTCATCTTGTTTAGTTCTTCTTTTAACAAAATTGTTTATTTTAAATCACAATAATGTCTCGTTTCACCTTGTAGAAAAATGATAGAAAAACAAGTTTATAAAAGAATAATATGTGGATTCCCACACATCGTGTTTTTTTTTCGGAATTTTCCAAATTTTCCCCAATTAAGCTTACATGAGACAGCTTTGATGTTAACTGTTACTGTTTTGTATAGGATTCATCTATCTTAAGATTAAGAAACAATAAACGTTGAATTGAAAATTAGATTTTCGATGAAATTGTGTAATGTGGGTGTCACGTTTGATACTTTACCATCATTTTTGTTTTGGATATTATTGTTGCTTGTAAGGGTGCATCCAACATGCTACCAGTAAATAATCACCAACGTGATTTCAATTCATCAAAGAGAATCGTCGATGTATTGGATAAATAAACAGAATCACGACGAATTTAGCGGGGAGTTTTCTTCGTATGTTATAAGCTACGACATATAATAGAGGGGATTTCAAATTATGTATATATATGCTTGTAAGTCTCCTACATTATGTATATTTTATAGGTAGATTTTATATATAAGTTCGACAAAAATTGATAGCTTGCTTTAGTTTCAATCAGAAGTCTCCTTGATAAACAAATGTGCAATTCAATTATAAATTTTCTAAATAAATTTGCAAGTTTGATTTAAAGGTGATTTGGTTTTTAAATTAAAACAAATCTTGATCATCAATTTTTCCATATTTCAAAGTTGCTCTTGACTACCGACACAACCTTCTGTTTTTTGGTCAAAATCAGTTTTTTGTGAGTCTTTCAACTTTTTTCGTCTACCTTTAGTAATTTTCCATAGTGTTTTGGGTAGAGAAGCACAATTTTTAGAAAGACTTATTTTGTGTATTTTTACAAATTGAATTTGGGAAGAAGAATTTTCAAGCATTTTCAGTGAATCTATTGCAAGTGTGCGTTTTAATTGAAATGCAAATAACTTTAGTGCTTGTAATTTTGGTGATTTGTGGTAGTTTTTTTCATCACATCACAGCAATCCCGGCAATTTTCCATAATCGAAATCTACCGAAAATTAATCATCAAATCTACGATGCATATCTATCGATTTCGGTGAGTTTTCTTTTTGAAAAATTTCAGGTCAAGTTCTTGTTCTACATTAATATCTAATTTTTTTTGGTAAAAAAACCATACCATATCATCATTAATATTAGTTTTCATTTTAATTTAGGACAAACAATCGGATAAGAGTGATGAATTAGATCTGGTGTCATCACATCGTCGCCAAGTTTATCTCCATCATCCTAAATTCATACCGAACACAATTTTAGAACCGAAGAAACTGGAAGGAGAGACTTATTTCGTTGTTAATAAAATGCAACGTGATAAGAGATATATAAGTTGTAAGTTGAAATTAAAAAAAAAAACTAAATAAATAAACAAAATTAATTAAATTTTATTGATTATTCGGTAATTTGTGGCTTTAATGAATAAATTACGTAATCTTAATCGAGTTGGCACTCTTACATAAATCCAACTTCATTCTCGAATTAAACCGTACAAAATTATAATAAATCTAGAATTTCACTGTTTTAATATCAATAGAAATCAATATTATTACATAAACATTATTATGATTATTGTTATTAAAAGATTTAATTGTTTGATTTGTTGTTGTAGATTTACAACTTTGCCACTTCAAAATCTGCAATATGGGACGTAAACGAAGTGCGCGATACTTTCATATGATAAGAAAATTGGACGATAACGAGTCATGAAAACTTGATTATCATCAGAATTCTATTTATGTCACCATCTGGAGGTGTTTTCTTTACAAAAAATAAATAAATAAATGAACAATGCCTGGAACTCTAGATACGATCACATTTTTCTTTATATGTATATAAATTTTATTTGTGAACAACAGCAAAAAAGCATTATTTTCCATCCCATTATTATAGACAACCAAATCAAGATGTAGTATTAATATAGAACAAAAAAAAACCGATTTTATGTACTAATCTTTGTAGTTGAAATTTTGTTAAAAAATAATACTAGAAATGTTTGAAATATAACTTTAATTTGTTTTACTTAAGCACCAATGAAGCACATTTACAAACAATTATAAAAAAAACAAAAGATACACGTGAGAGTATATGTAAAAAAAGAATATTACAAATAAGATAAACGCCTCCCAACACCTCTCTTAAATTTACACTTACAACAACAATAACATTACGTTTAAGTATCATAAATATAAAGCTATAAATTTGAAATATAAGGCCACTAAAATCTAATAAAAATTATTCGAAGAAAGCTGAATATTTGAACATCCTGAGATGATTGTAGTAGTGTTGCTTTAACCGGCTGTAAGGGTTTTCAATAGATATTTAAATTCACCTCCGAATTCATCCTGTAAATAGATTTTTTATTTTCGTTTCAAAAAATATACAACAATAAGTGCTCCATTCTTGTTAGATAATAAATCTGATTTATGTTTTTGTTGTGATTAATGGCAGTAAATTTGATGAAGCTATTATAGATGGTGCATACAGAGAGGTAGGAGATGGATTTGTTTAATCAACCAAAGCCAATAGGACTCTCTTGTAGTCGCCGGATGTATCACCCTAGAAGAGAACAAGTCAAGTCACTACATAAAGCTCATGCATGTATATACCAGTGATTCCCATGTTAATAGAACATTGTTTTATTTTAACAATTAGTTGAAAGCGTTACAGATACTTACAGAAATCCAACTCTCTAAAGTTTTGCCATATTTATCCAAGAAAGCTTGTTTAATATCAGCCAAATCAATTTCGGATCTTGATACTACAATACGGATTAAAGTTTTATCGTTGGTGCCTAAACCGGCCATCGAATCATGGAGACGTTCAGCAAAATATCCAACTTTACTCTTTACGCATTTCACTAAACAAAAATTTACAATGATTTTTCGATTTAAAAAAAATTGAAATTGGAACTAACCGATTCCAAGAAGTCCTTTTTGGATATCACCAGAGAATTCTTTCTTAATTGCAGATTCAATATCTTTACCGCTCAGTCTTTCATATTCAGCAAATGTGGCTCTCAATTGTTGATAACTTCGTGTTATTAAAATAGCATTAAATTGTGATTCATCAGTACCCCATTTACCTTCACCAGCTGAAATTAATGATTCAGCATCTGCTGTTGCTTGTGCTTCATTTACACCTTGATTCTCATCACGATTAGCTTGACATAGTGATACTAGTAATCGTTTAAAATGACCAGATGAGTCACCTTTCAAATCGGATTCCAATGATTTACCATACACTATATATATAACAAATCATTATTATTTGTTAATCAAATAATATAATTGATAAAATCTTACTGTTTTCATAAAATTGGGAGATAGTACGAATACCGTAATTTGATAAAGTGCATAAAATCTCAATGATAGCCTCTTCATCTGTACCCATTCCGGCAACAGCATCATGTAATTCTTTTGCATAAAATTGTGGTAATGGTGTCATTAATGCAACAATAACATCTTCAAATTTACCACCTAATTCCTTTTTCAATTCTGATACTAAATCTTTACCATATGATGTTTTAAATGTTTCAGCAATTTCTAAACGTTGTACAATACCACGACGTGCTAATACATCAATTATAACTTTCTCATCAGCACCGAAACCTTTCATTGCCTTCTTCAACGTTGCAGCATCTTCAACAGGATCGAAAGGATCAGCTGGGAAAACTGTTGGTGTACACTATAAAAAATTATTGATTGTTATTAAATATAAACAAAATAACAATCGATTGTTTTGTAATAATTGTGTAACAAATTTCAGGTATTCAACAACGGTTTCGAGGTCGTTCCAGTCAGAGGTTACATAATGACTCATCTAGTCATAATTTTGGAATTTTTTTTAATTTAAACAAAACTAGCTATAAAAAAGTTGCCATATTTTATATGAAACTTGTTCTTATCTATTTATTTAGAATCAAATGGTTGGAATCAAGCCAATTTTTTTTTTTTTAATAATCAACAATACACGTTGATAACAAATTAGCGTTGGCGTTATTCTAATTTCCTAATTAAAAAATTTTTTTAATTCACTATTTACATATCGCCGTGACCGCACCCGTTTTGATAACAATAATGATAGCAGGCCGGCATTTAAATTAGAAGAAAAAAAAAACAACTTACCTTGAATGGGTAGTACTGTTGGTTGCTCATTTTGGTATAAAATACGTGAAACTAAAACAACAAATTCTAATAGTAACAACAATTTTATTTAATTTGTTAAAGTTAACAGAGTAGGGGGCTTGTAATACTTTTGCTAATCTATCAAAGACTGATTTCAAGTCAGCGGCCGAGACTTTGTATATCTCTAATAAAAACTGACATCATCATTGCAAATAAATGTTATACCTATGTGGCCTACACAAACATTGCTAATATTAATTTCAATGGAAAACGAATTAAAATTAGTCACCAATTATGTGATAATTTTAATTTTTATTTTATTTTTTAAATTTATCTCAAGTGATCTATTTTCTCTTATTTCTAAAATTAACTGTGAGAAATTTTAAAGCTATTTTGGTTCGATTTTGTAGTGTATTTCCTGGAATTTATCAATTTGTTGTTATCTTTTATAATTTACAACATAAAGATTTCAAATGAATCGATATCCTGCAATTGAGGCCAATCCTGCAACACTTGCAGGATTCTCCCAATTTGCCCTAATTGTATTATTATTATTATTAGATAATCCAAAATATTTTTAGTAAATTGTTTGATTAGTTGGTAAAAATAGAAATCTTACCAATTGGTGATTTATCGAAGAAATCAAATGATTAAAGTTCACACCCACTTCCTAACCGGATCGCAGTGAAAGCAGCTTAGTTACACATACATACGCCGGTCGCTCCAACACCTCGTACGCTATCTAGGACATGCGCTTCACTTCTACCAAAAGAATTATTTTAAAACAGGAAGGTCACAGCTACAGCTTTTACAATGGAAGTTTTCTGCAGGAAAATGTAGGAATTTTATGATCATATGGAGTAATATTTATATGTTTTTTTTTTATATATATAACTCATTTATTTCCATCCAAATCGATTACATAATTTATTATATATAAAACATAAAACCTGCCGGATTTGTATAGCGTTTACTTACACCACCTTTAGGAGACGATTGTTATGGAATTATTCTTCCAAGAAGAAATATTGTCCAGCACGTTTCTGTTCAACATCTTTAACCGATTCTTGTTTATTGATTCTAGGTCGGAAATTATTTGGATCACGTCTAAACGTAATACCCAACAATTCCAAAAAACGATTCATACCAGCTAATAATGTTTGTGGTGTATTTGCTGTTGTTTTAACAGATGGTATACCTTCAAAAACAATCACACGATCCGCTAAATATGTTGCCATTATAAAATCGTGTTCAACAACAAAACCAGTTTTTTTTGCATGTAAAATAAAACTGTAATAACATAGAATTAGAACAAAAACAAAATTGTGAATTTATAAAATTAGAAACCGTTTAATAACTTTGGCTGCAACAAGACGTTGTTCGGAATCTAAATAGGCACTAGGTTCATCAATCAAATAAACATCAGCCGGTTTACCAAGACATAAAGCTAAAGCGACACGTTGTAATTCACCACCAGATAAATTCTGTACTTCTTGATCGATAATATCGTCAATTTTCATCGGTTTCATTACATCAGCAATAAACTGGAAAATATCAATTTTTAATTATAATCAAATCATAATAGGCGGAAATTTACTTGTGGATGAATGTAAGCATCACGGATTCGATCGTGCAACAATTGTCGTACTAAACCCTGAGATTTTGGACTAATTTTTTGCGGTTTATAACTAATATGTAATTGTGGTAATTCACCAGAACCATCATCTGGTTGTAAATTACCAGCTAACATTCGAATAAATGTTGTTTTACCAGTACCATTTTCACCTAATAAAACTAATATTTCTGAATCAGAGAATTGACCTTTTATTACTTTCAATTCAAATGATCCCATTGTTTTTGTCATTGATGGATATTCATAATGGTTCATACGTTTGATTTCTTCTTCTGTTGCCGATTCGGCTACTTTAAATACTAATGATTCATCACGAAAACGTAGATTTTCTGTTGGTACAAAACCATCCAAAAATATATTAATTCCTAGATTCAAAATAAAAAACGATTTTAATAAAATTAAGATGATAACAATTGCAAATTGAGACCTTCACGGACTGAGAATGGCATAGTTACAACACCATACGCTCCAGGTACCCCATAGAGACAACAAATAAAATCGGACAGATAATCCAGAACACTTAAATCGTGTTCGACGACAATTATGAATCTAAAAAGTGAATAATTGTAGTTGTATTTCGTTAAAAATCGTCACTATACTTGTCGGGATGTAGAAGAGACCGGATCGTTTGGGCAGCATTCAAACGTTGTCTAACATCAAGATATGATGATGGTTCATCAAACATAAATATATCACCGTCTTGTATGCATACCATAGCACAAGCGAAACGTTGCAATTCCCCACCAGATAATGCTTCAATACTACGTTCTTTGATTGCTTTCAAATCCAACATTTCACAAATCTGTTCTTGATTATTCAATTCAGTTTTCTTATCTAATAATTGACCAACAGTACCTTTTACGGCTTTTGGTATTTGATCGACATATTGTGGTTTAATTAATGCTTTTAAATCATCTTCTAGAATTTTTGTGAAATAATTTTGTAATTCAGAACCACGAAAATGACTTAAAATCTCTGTCCAATCTGGTGGATCAGTGAAACGTCCTAAATTCGGTTTTTGTTTACCAGCCAAAATTTTCAATGCTGTCGATTTACCAATACCATTCGTACCAACCAAACCTAATACTTCACCAGGACGTGGTATTGGTAAACGATGTAATTTGAATGAATTCTTTCCATAACGGTGCGTAGTATCACGTTCTAGATTACTTGGTAGATTGATAATTGCTACAGCTTCAAATGGACATTTCTACAATTTTTTGAGAGACAATTCAATAAATTTCTGATAATTTAAAATTCGATAAAATTACTTTAACACATATACCACAACCTATGCATAATTCTTCAGAAATTGCGGCTATTTTACTATTCGGTGTTACTTCAATACACAATTTACCCATACGTACAACAGGACATGATTTTTTACACTCCTGTCGGCAACGTTTCGGTTTACATTTATCAGCATTCACAATTGCAATACGTGTCAATTTATCGGTTTCTTCGGTTCCTTTACGGCGTGACATTTTTGCCTAATTGAATGGAACAATATGTTAACTTTCACCACACCTAACCTAAAATTTTTTACAAAATGCAACTATATTGAATTTGATATAAATGACGATAGACTCACTTTTTAATCAATTTTTCGTGAATTTAAATGCAAATTAATCGGGATTTTGGGTAAATTTGTTGAAATTGGATCAATTACAAGCCGTCATACAGACCGGCCATGAGGAAAGGATAAAAATCAAGCTAGCCAACTGTTATAAAACAAATGTACTAACTGGTCTTTACGAAATCGTCTATAATCAACATATAAAAAAATATTAAGATTTTCTAGGAAGTCCTAATTTGTTAATTTGAGGTTTTATGGAGGTTTATGGTGCGTTTTTTGTATAATAAATGTGATTTTATTCGAGAAAATTTTCTAAAATTAGGGAATTTTATTGTGATTTTATGAATAAGTTGGCGTTACTGCTCCATTAAACGTCAAAATACTCAAATTGCCAATTTTGGTTATAAAGGTTAGAAAAAGGTGCTGAATTAGTTTAAAAAAATTAGCGATAAAAATGTCTAAAGTCGATATGGAATTGAAAAAGGTAAAATTTGAAACATTTCCAACTGGCTGATAATCATTGAAATTTTAGGCATTTGCCGAATTGCAAGAAAAACAAATAGAAACATCACAGAAGGTGCGAATTGCAGAGCTTCAAATCGAGAATTTAAAACGAAATAAACAACACGCTGTCTTTACCGAACGGTAGCATAAATCACCTTTTCTAAAACAATATCTTTATTCAAATTGAAATTGTAGTGAAATTTCTGCTTTAGAAGAAGGTACACGTACGTATGAATCAGTCGGACGTATGTTTGTTTTAACACCAATGGGAGAAGTTAAAGAAAATCTACAAAAGAAACAGACAACTTCCGAAGAGAAAATCAAAGTCCTCGAAAGCAATAAAGCATATTTGGAGAAAAGTTTAAAAGATGCCATGGATAGTTTACGTGAATTAGTACAACAGAAGAAAGACTCTTAGTTTATTTTTATTTTAACACGCTTTTTATAATAATAATAATGTAATATTTTTCTGTAAAAAAATAACAAAACAAACCACAATTTAATCATCTTGTAATGCCGCTTCAAATAAAGGCGTATTTGTCTTCAATTCAACATCAACATTGTGTGGTTTACTTAATAATTTAAAAATACCGGTACCTATAGGTGCAGGCATACCGAATATGATATTTTCGGAAACACCGTTGATTTTGTCTGTTTGTCCATAATAGGCAGCATCGAATAGATGATCGGCGGTTTTCTCAAACTAGACACACAAAAAAACAATTAATTACTAACAATTTAAGGGAAATTACTAATAATTACCGATGCTAAATTAAACACTGATTGTTTCATTTTCGATAGACCATACCGTGTTATACCTAGAACCTCTCCTGTATGAGTCATTTGCGCTGCTAATAACATAATGTGGCGATAATCGACACTCATCCCGTGATTCTCCATAACCATTTTGATTTCAGACATGATTGTCTCTCTGGAATTTGAGTTTTAATTTTTTTTTTCAAAAAAGATAGTCGAACATACCTAGCAGCTTCTATGCCTAAAGTGTGATAAACTTCAATAATATTATTTGATACAGTTTTTGTACCATCTACACCATACGTTGCAATAACTTCACGTAAATTATCACCTTCTACACATAAATTAAATGACGTTTCACCATGTTTTTCATTTTGTGCAATAACAGCACGATTCACTGTTGATAATCCTTTAATTACAACACTTGCTAATTTCGATACTAATTCACTTAATGCAAAATTATGATACATGGAATGTTTACCACCAGTTGAACGTACAGTGATTGTATGCTCGTTTTCTACCGTTACTTCAGTTGGTTTTAATTTCAATTTCGATGTACAAATACTAGAGATAACAATGAATTAAATTAAATTCATATTGAAAATAAATCAATACCTATAACGGATTGTATCAGCATTTACTTCCAATTGTAATAGAGCTATATGTTTTATATTCAATTCAATTAGGATGTAAGCATCAGCTTCGGTGTAGACTTGAGTTATATGCCTAACAACCTTAAATTTTTCAAATGTTATTATTCCCGAAAAAGATGTAACAAATATCGAATTACCTCCCCTAAAGTTGTTCTTTCAATTCGACCTTTTACTAATCGAGCAAATTCAATATCTTTGGGATTCGTTAAACTTGCCGTAATTATTGGTGTACTAATCTGTTTACTTGCATTGATTATTTCTTTGATTCTATTAAAAAAAATATGTTTTATAAACAATACACAAGAGACAAATTCATGAATTACCTAGGAACTCCTTGTGTAATGTTCATACTGGCAACACCAGCAAAATGGAAAGTTTTCAAAGTCATTTGTGTGCCTGGTTCACCGATACTTTGTGCAGCTAATGCACCAACTGCAGTACCCGGTTCTATAATAGCTTTTGTGAATTTTTGTCCACAAGTTTGTAGAAATGTGACTAATTGACTGCATGTTAAACGTTCAATTTCATTTACAATTTTACTTTCACCATATTTCTTATGGATTTTATCAACTTTTTGTGATATTTTCTCCATAAAATCTCTACAAAAATTATAATTGTTTAAAAACAAACAAAAATTTACAAACAATAACATACTCGATTTCTTTTTTAAAATCATCACTACATTCATTTAGAGCATCTGTTTGTAGAAATGCTGTTGTTGCCCGTTTGATTTGTTCACTATTCAATACGATTTCATCACGATATGGACATTTAGCTTGAACATAACGTAATACACGTTCAAAATCAACAGGACAATCTTTACCTTCCATATATGTTGGATCTAATGAATCACAACCGTATTTAATTAGGATTATATCACCTTCAGCATTACGTACGGAATTATCGTAATGAACGACTAAATCTTCTAGAGACTACAATTTTTAATTATTAAATTAAAATAGATTTAATTATTATTATTATTATTAATACTTTAACAAGACGACGTTGCATATATCCCGTTTCTGCAGTTTTTACAGCTGTATCTACAAGACCTTCACGTCCACCCATTGTATGGAAAAAGAATTCTGTTGGTGTTAAACCCGAATAGAAACTATTCTCAACGAAACCTTTAGCTTCTGGTGTTTTTGCTGAAAATTTCAATTTATTTTAATTACAACAATTACGAATTTAAAACTAATTAAATTACAATGGTGTAGAAAATGTGGTAAAGATCGATCTTCAAATCCATCAGGTACACGTTTACCATTCAATGCTTGTTGTCCAACTAATACAATCATTTGTGATATATTAATAAATGAACCTTTTGAACCAGATAATGCCATTATCATTGGACTATTTGTTGGATGTAATTCAGATAAACATGCTTGTCCAGCATGTTCACGTATAACAGATAATTCTTTTAATATAACAGCTTCTAATGTTTCTTCTGGTGTACAACCTGGTTGTGTTTGTAATTTACCACGTGCCATTTGTTGTATATAATCATCACATGTTGTATAACCAGTTTTTAATAAATCCGATTTACGTTTTAATAAACTATTACTTGGTGTAACATCACCGATTCCTATCGAGAAACCGCTATTCATCAGATAACAAGACGTTAAACGCGCTGAAAAATATTCGATTTGGATTTATTTAACAATTAATTTATAAACAACAACAAATAAAGATTATACCTAAGCGAGCCATAGATTTGATTGCGTACTCTTGCCCAAAATCCCTCAAAATCACATAAAAAATATTATTGCCTTTACCACCATTACCTAAATGTCCTTTATCTAAAGTTCCTGCTAATAATTCTGAATTGCGAATCAGCACGTACGAATCTTTAACACAGAATTCTCTGTTTTTCGTGTAAGATTTGCCTTTAGCTTCTAGATTCGCTTTTACCGGATTTTTACGATTTGGACGAAATATTAAACTACAAATCTGTTTACCTGACCATAACGGTTTTGGCTGTAATTAAACAAAATTACTTTAAAAAAAAAATTGGGATAATTGTTGGAAAATCACTTTTAAAATACAAGGAATCGGTAGATCAATGTGCATATTAATGTCATTATCGATTAATAATGTTGCAAGTAATTCCATTGCTTTGTTTTTATTTAAAAATGTATCTTTTTTCGTTAATAAATAACCACCAGTTAAGAAATCTTGTGTTGCTGCAATTAACAATTCACCATTTCGTGGAGTAACAAGATTACTTTTATTCTAAAAGAGAACATTATTTTTCAATATTGTTTAAATGGGGGAATTATAGCAAAACTAACCCCCATTAATACTAAAGCTTCAG
>JAZBGY010000501.1:0-27927 GCA_037414755.1 Lydus trimaculatus | reverse complement strand
TTTTAGCCCGATGTGCCATTATTGATAATTTGTGTAAACTCGGTTGTCGATTGAATAAAACTATATCGTCATTAACTAAATGTCGCTCGACCATATCGCCTAACTACAATTTTGTTTTGAATTATTATTCTTTTATTTTTTCAAAAAAAAAAAACAGATTTACCTTCAATTCTTGTGCCAATTTCTCACGATTTCCGTACATTAAAAACTTCTTAAATGCTGATCCTTTCTGTTGTACATAATTAGCACCTGGCCATTTTTCTGGTCCATTTATAACCAATTGACGCATCTTTTCAATATTTGCATGCATAACTAATTCGGGAAATGTTAGAATTTTCGCTATATGCATTGGTACACCGACTTGATCGATTTGTAAATTTGGATCAGGTGAGATGACTGTTCTTGATGAGAAATCAACACGTTTCCCTGATAAATTACCACGAAAACGACCTTGTTTACCTTTCAAACGTTGTACTAAACCTCTACCGGGTTTCTTTGATTTCATCTCAAGTGGTACAGATAATTCACTATTTATATATAGAGCTGTTTGATATTGTAGAAAATCCCAACATTCTTGATAGGCGTCCAAACGAGCGGCTGATAAACGTTTCTTTTTGATTTCATCGTTTATTAGAATAATTCCGGATTGTTTCATTGTTAGATCATCTTCAGTACTAGAAACGAAATTTCACAATTTATTCTTCGTTTTTATTTGAAAAACAACTTACGTTCCCGCTTTCAATTCGGAAACTACTGAAGGACGGATTGAAATCGGTGGAACTAGAATTCTTGTAAATATCAAATCTTTCGGACGTGTCCGTCTAGCATCCATAGCCAATAGAGGAATATCATTTTGTGGTATCCGTTCAAATAATCGTAAAACATCAATAGGTGTTAGAATTTGTGATACGGTATTTGTTTGTAATGCCGCTTTTATATCCGGATTAATATCAATTGCTGAACCGAATTTTGCTAGAAAATCTGGATCTTTTGCTGCTGGTCGTTCCATAACAATTTTCAATCCCGAACCACCACCGGAACCTTTACTAGCTGTTAATTTCTTAACAAAACCATTTGTTGCCCTACAATATGGACATTTTGTGATTTTTTTACATTTCTCAACGATTTTCTTCCATATAGATTTTTTCGTCATATAACTTAAACTTTCATTAGATAAACGTATACGATACATATTTTTATCATCCGGTTGTAATAAAACATGAGCACAATTCTTACATATCGTTTGTAATATATTGATGATATTACGGAAATAACCAACATGAAAGACCGGTAATTCTAAATCGATATAACCGAAATGACCGGCACAAGCATTTATATTTTTACCACAAGTATCGCATGGTGATTCCTTCGAATTTGTTCCCTAAAAACATCAACAAATTTTCAAAACTGAAATATCGCATCTTCCAATAAACATACCAGACGTTTATCGAGAACACCATAAGGTATTGGGGTACGTTGTACATCTTGATTGTAAAGTCCTCTTGATACAACATGAATAAGTGCCTGTTCTTGCATACTTTCTGGACTTTCTGTCCCAAAACTAACGTGGGAGCTTGTAAAATAAAAGAAATAGAAAATTCAACAAAAATTCGCTTAATTCAAGTTAACTTACATCTTAATAGCTACATCAGTTTCGCGATATTGTTCTTTCGGCATTTTTATTATTGAATTTTACTTTTAAAAACAAATATTCAAAACTAACCTAACCTAAAAAACTTGTACATAACCTCGAAAATTAACGTCATTCCTTTTCGGCGTTTTCAGATTGTTGTATAGTTATGCGCACTAGTGCACGTCTTCCCACCAAGGCTATGTTCATAAATTTGATATCGGTGAGAGGTAGATAAGACTTTTTTAATAGATCTCGGTAGATTAGCATCTAAAGAAACCCTATAGGTGAAGAAAAACTTGAAATTATTAATAATAAATAAAATATGACCCTTATTGATGCCTATCATATAAGTTTTTTTCGGATAAAATGGAGAAAAATTGTCCAATCTGACAAGTCTGGATGGCAGCGCATCCAGGAGTTGCCAATTCAATTTTTCTATATTGGTAATGGTCGATATTTTAAATAATTGCGGGAAATTTAAATTCTTGGTATCTTTGCTATATTAATCATGTCATGCAATTTATAAATCAACTTAAAAAAATAATTGGAATATATACAAAATTGGCATTGAATAAGAACAATAATCGAAAAATTGATAAAATCTAAACTAGAAAAAAAAAACAACGCAGATAAACTTCAACAACATGTTCAGTCTTCTATTTCTTCTTCTTCTTCATTAGTAGTTTCTAAAGTTTTCTCTAAAGTACTTTCAAAACGTGTTGGTAAAATACTGTATTTTGGTGGTTTGGTCCAATGGGCACTTGAGGTACGTTTCAATACTTTTGGATTGTTTATTTGGAATAAAGCTTGTAAATCTACAGTTTGTGCTTTTCGTGAAAAGAAAGTATTTTTAATTTTTTCTCCACCAAACGACATAATCAATTGAAAACGTCTCAAATTCTCATCTATAATTAATTAAAAAATAATGAATCAAAACAAAATAAAAAAGTTAATTTTCAATAATTATAATTACCTTGACACCAACTGGGTGTTGTCATCTTTTTCATACGATAATCTTCTTCATCTGAATCATAACAATCAATTGTTGGTAAACGTGGTGTTTCCATTATTAAATATTTCGGTTTTTCTAATGTTTGTTGTTGTTTTTGTTTCTCTTTTAATGCATTTTCTTTAACTAATAAACGTTTACGTTCAGCTTCTTCACGTAATTTAATTTTCTTTTGTTCTTGTTCATATAATAAACGTTTATGACGTTCCACTTTTAATTTCTCTTGTTCTTCTAATTGTTTCAATTTGTCACGTTCAATTGCTTCACGTTGTTGTTGCGCTTTCAATTCTTTCTCTTCACGTTTACGACGTCTTTCATCCATTAATTGTTGTAAACGTGCATTACGTTTCTCAGCAATATCAGTATGTTTCTGACGATTCTCTTCAGCTTTTGTTTTGATTGTTGTTTGTGCTGTTTTTATTGTAGGTTGTTTGATTTTTGTTGGTAATGGTGAGAAGAATTTTGCTTTTTCTTTTACATTATTTGTTGCTAAATCTTGTTGTTGTTGTTCTAATGCTCTAGTTTTTGTACGAGTTACACGAACCGGAACACTGGTAGTAGATGCACCAAGTTTCTCGAAAGCTTCTACTTTCTTCTTGACAGGACTCTGTTCGAATGCACTAAATACTTGTTTTGATGTTTTCAATTGTTCTGTATTATATTTTAATTGTTTTTGTTCATCATCATTATCAGATTCATCATCTGTTAATAAACTATCAGGGATATTAGCAACAAATTGCTGATGTTTCTCTAGAACAACAGTTTGATTTAATAAAATTGGTGATTTAGCAACAAATGTAGCATTAATTTGTTGTTGTTGTTGAACATCTACAATATCCGAGATAGCATCATCATAATGTGTTTGTTCTGTATCATTTGCATCCATATTATCACCATTTGAATGAATTTTTGAACGTTTCTTTAATGATTTTTTATTATTTTCATCGGATGATGATGGTGATGGTGATGATGATGATGCATAATTACGATTACGTTTCTCAGATAATTGTTTCTTTTTTGTTGATTTATAAATCACATATGTACCTCTTGTAGAATCATCATTTGTCGGTTTACTAACTGATGATGATGTTGTTGTTGATATTGTTAAATCAACCAATGATACTCTAGGTTCTTGTAAAATAACATCTGAACCTCTATTTGTATTAGTTTCTTGTTTAATTTTATTAATATCAACAATTTCATTATCATCTTCTGGTATTACTGAAATTTCTAAACGTTCCTTTTTAATTCGACGATTTGGTTTAATTTTTATTGGTAAACCTATTGGTGGTGGCATTATTTCAATATCATCATCATCACCATCATCTTTCTTTTTATTATCTTTATTTTTTGTTGTTGATAATTTCTCTATTTTTATATGTGTATTTGAAACATCTTCACGACGTAGTTTTTCAGTTAATTTCATATTGGCTTGTTTATTGATCATTTGGGATGCTTCATTGAATGCTGCACGTTTTGGTCGTGAATTCTTTGTTGTTGTTGATGTTGATGATGCCTCTGATAACACCGGTGTATTCTCTTTTTCCTTATTTTCAATTGTTGGTAAACTTGTTTCGAATTCGGCAACTAATTTAGCTGACAATCCAGCAGCTTGTTCGTACCGGGTTGTTAGTTCTTCTATTTATTCAATTTTGATTAAAAAAAAAAATAGATTAATAACAGTGATAATACGTGAATTATTATTACAATTTACCATATTTGGGCCAATCTGGTATGTATTGTTGACCTTTTTTTATACAGTCTTCCTTTTTTTGTTCTTCTTTTTGGACATATTCTAGAATTTCCTGTTGAACAAAACATTTTTTATCAAAATTTACAAAAAAAATGGAGAGCAAGTTTTACCTCTCGGGCTTCATCTGTTGGACCAAGAAGTGCCTCCACGAATTCCATATCACGATCGATTAATTGTTTAAAGAATTCGTCAAAGTTCGACATTTTAATAATAATTTATTGAAAAAAATATTGAAACAATTATTCATAAAAATCGAATTCAACAAACATTTAATAGACAAACGGTCACTTGACATGCACATAATAAAATAACGAGTTTTACAATCAAACAGCTTTTAAAAATGTTCAAAACAGATTAAATAGTCATGCGCACTTCATACGATAACTACATTAAGCTCTGTTCACATCTGCTAACGAACAAAAATGCAAAAAATAAATTGAACACGGAGCAGTGATCCACCATTCATCGATATTTCAAAGAAAACTATTCGCAATCCGAGTACTCGAACAGCAAAAGGTCGTTTTTTAATTGCACTGGACAGTAGCTATATTAATCATTTTTTATTTCACTGTAGTCAGTCGAGCGGACTGCTCGGACAGCTTTTCAAATAGTACCAGGTCGCGAGCATGGATTATCAATCCACTTCGCTCTCCAAAGCACTGATCGACCAATT
The DNA here is from genome assembly GCA_037414755.1 of Lydus trimaculatus. Classification (NCBI taxonomy): domain Eukaryota; kingdom Metazoa; phylum Arthropoda; class Insecta; order Coleoptera; family Meloidae; genus Lydus; species Lydus trimaculatus. Next base: position 22,859 of record JAZBGY010000501.1, on the reverse strand, counting down.
TTTAGTTAGCGGCTACTCATACAGACGACTAGTAATATCACTGCTATCTTTATATCTACCAGGCCGTCAGATTGCAGTTGGTCCACAAGCATCTTGATTTTCAATCCGCCATGTTGAGTTAGATGGCCGTATAAAATGGGTTGCTGGTGACTGACAATGAGCCTGTGACGTCATTCCACTACATAATAAATAGTGAGCGAAGCGGGTCGACAGTCCTTACATATCAGTAACTTGATTTTTAATTTCGAGCGTGAAAATAAAATGAACGCACCATCCAATGACGTTATTTACTGTATAATAGCACTGTTAAAAAATAGACCTTTTGTCGGTGCTTCAAAGAAAAATAATCGTTAGTGTTCTTGCATTTTGGCGGGAAGCACAAAGATTCTCTGGATCCCAGCATTCTAGTTTAATTCATGTTGTTATTTTACTTAAATTAGCGAATCTACACAGCATTTACGAAATGTACATTTATTGTCTGTATTTGTTTTAATTCGTACTCGTTCGTTAGCTGTGAATCTGGCTTTACACTCGTTTGTTAATCAAAAAAAGAAAGACGTATATAAATCGCTCCTTTTCTAACAAAATCCGGAGTATGTGACTGAATAGGCGTAGAGCCAATGAAAATTCAACCGCGATATTCGAATGTTTGAAAAACTTTATCAATTAAAATTAATTCTAACAATATCACGACTTACACTACACATGTCAACACAATGAAATCGATGTTTGGGAAACGAATAGAATACGGTCTTAATAACAGTCAACGAATATGAGGAAGAAGGTGTTGATATGTGTGTTGTTCACCTAAAATGACCAGTTTGATTTGTGTTGCCGATGTTGCTGGCATATATTTACCACATGCTTGTTGATTGTGCATATACACGTGGACAACAACGTCCACAGTATGATTGTATTAAATCAATTGAAACACAGCTGAATCTGCTGAACTGGTCATTGGTAATAGTGAACCAGGCCGTTTTGGATGTCCATTATACGGGACTTCTAATTCAACAAATTCACGATCAGTTGTTTTTTTTCAAACATATCGTAATAAATGATGATGTTGTAATTCGAAAATATCTTTTTCTCTATAATTATCATCTAATTCTATACCGGATCCTTGGTCAGCTGCTTTCTTCTTATCGTCTGGTAGTATACCAAAAAATGCTAATTCTTCATCGGATCAAGTTAGACATTCGTGTTATATGACGGAATATATCCGGATCACTATCAAAAAACTGTTGTTTACATTCTTCATCATAAAAGAATCCACGATCATTGGATCCCAATAAAGTATTTGGATATTTTTCTAATGAGTTCCTCCATGTTTCAAATCGTCGTCCAGATACATTTATTGTTCAGTGCTGAACAAAGGGAATGGAAGGCAGCACCAAACTGAACTGATAGGATCGGGGATGGATGAGGTTGCATTTATCCTGGTGAAACTGTGAGCTGTCAGTGGAATTCGAAAATGACGAGCTACACTTGACGGTGGGTTGCGAGAGCAAAGAAAATCGCACTACCACCCTTCTGTCAGAGGAGCGAACGATAGATTGTTGGTTAATTCACCCCTAACCCAGGAAATGGGAACAGAGAAGGGGTGCTCTCTGCTAATTTGAATGAAGTGGAAAAACATCCAATTAAACAATTTAGAAAATCACTATATATTTTCATTTATCTCATGAACACCTGCCTCTAACAACAACAACATTAATCTCATTAATTCAAAAAAAAAGACAGTTTAAAATTGATAAATTGTTTTATTGCCAACACGTCGGAAAGTAACTGGTAACGCAACAGCACTAAATTGTCGATTCCTCTCTAAATTCAACATATCCAAATCAACATTACATGTAAAATATTTCTTGGATTCATTCGAAATATTAAAGAAACTCTCATAAAATGTTGTCTCTAATGCAATACCAGCAGCTATGCACAATTTCTGATTAACACAAGATGGAAATCTACCATTACCAAACAAACTTAAATCACATTTAGTACGTTTGAATGGACGATCTTTTAGGAATAATTCCATTTCATCTAAACATTTACAAATCCATGGATTACCGAATAAAATCATTGTAACCGGTGATGTTAAATTAAAATCCGTCCAATCATTTTGATTCAATTCAAATTGTGTTAAATGATTGAAAGCAATCGATATTTTTTTTGGAAATTGATTATCAGGAATCAATGAGACGAAATTGATTTGTTTGATTAAATTATGACTTAGGTCGATGTGACGTAATTGGGAAAATCGTTGGAAATTCGTACGTACGTTATTAATATTATTATGAGAAAAGTCGAATTTTTCTATTTTCTTTAAAAAAGATAAATTCGGTAATAATGTGATTTTATTGTGACTCATTGTTAATTCTTTCAGATTCTCCAGATTTTCCAAACCATCATCAGGAACGTACGCGAATTCATTGTAATCTAACTTTAAAATTTCCAAACTCTCATTAAAAGCATTCGGTCCAATATTTGATAATTGATTCGATCTTATGATTAATAATCGAATTTTTATACCGTGCAATTCATTTTCTTTGATTTCTGTTAATTGATTTTCAGATAAATCCAAAGTATCTACACTATATTCATATCTATAACCAGTAATCTGTTTAATGTTGTTATTAATAAGATTTAATTCAACTAATGATGGAAAATCACGAAAATGATACGGGTAGAAACTGATTAAATTATTTTTATAAAAATTCAAATATTTTATTTTCTTATGATTCATATCCATCCGTATTGCATCATTTAATTTACCATGTAATTGATTATTAATCGTTAACGATTCTAATTGATCTAAATCTTGAGTTAGAAATAGCCACATATCTATTATACTCCATTTTTCTATTGCTTTATAATTAATATTACCAATAATTAATTGTCGCCATGTATCAGTTTCATAATTTAAATAATCATTTAGATTATCACAATACATCACAAATGTTTTACGACAATCACTAGCGTTTTCATTAATTGTTAACAATAGAATTAACAATAACACTGTTTGAGAATGAAATTTTAACATTTTTCTTTTATTACTCTGCTAGAAGAAAATAAAAATTGTTGTTTATACAGTTACTCGATTGGTAAATAACTGATTTGTGTTGTTTTGATAACTTAGTTACTATAAAACCATATATTGGGAAAACCCAAAACGGGTATGAGAAGATGTTGTTTGCCAGTTGTATTCACTATTCAAATTCAATCATGTATGTTGTTAGATAGTTAACAAGGTCGCTGCCAGCTGCTAGGCTCCTCGGGCATACTCTGTTCTCACAGGCTAAGCATCTCGATTTTACATAATAATGAAAGTGGATGGACTGTGAACAGTAGACGAGTATATTCGTGGTTTGCTTGTGAGTCCATAGTATACAATGGAGTCAAATAAAATACATATATAATTAAAATGTAGCTTTACATAAGAAGACCTCAGCAGTAATTTACCTTAAGGGACTTTACGAGTAGTCACTGTATGGAAGTCGATTTGTGTTCAAAGGCAATTATGGCTTTCTTCATGTTAGTATCATCGGGAGTATGCGGGTGGATCCTAGCAGCGCTCAGTATTTCCAAGATCCGTAATAGGTACTTATAAAATCCTTTCCAATGATACAATCATTACAGGAACAACTCCAGCATTACGTTCCATATAAATTGGACTTCTATCTGAAAATCTTTATAGTTTGCTATTTTCTCAGCTTCTTTGGTTGAGATGTTCTGATTATCAGGGATAACAATATTGATGAGAAGACATTTCATCTTATTCCTGTTGTGCAGGAGAATATCAGGACGGTTGGTATTAATGGTTCCATCTGTTTTGGTGGGATAATCCTATAAAATGGTATTCATAGCATCAGTGCCGTAGCTATTAATGGCTATCTACTACTCTAAGCGCCTATGGTTCAAGAAATAAAAGACGCCTTTGTAGGGAACAAAAAAGATGAAACAGAGAAAAAAATTCAATTTTTTTGCACTTTTTATTATTTGTTACATTTAAGATAAATTAACACTCTGCTACAATAGTGTATAGTGATTCGACGCCTATATCAAGTGGCGCCTATGGCCGTGGCCACCTTCGCCATACCCTCGCTACGGCACTGCATAGCATGTTCATGTGCATACCATTTTTCTTGTACCTCTACATTATAACCAGAAGGCTAGCGGAATGAAACCAGAAATTACACGGCTGACTGTTTCTGCTTTTGGTATTTATTGCCTGATCTGGTGCATTGCCACACCATAAAGCTCTATCCACACTATCGTGCCGGTCTCGGTTCGATCTCGAGCAAGCAATTAAATTTGATATAAATTTTTATTGTCTATCGTCAACACATCCCCACTATGCGGGGACGAACTGGGATGGGAACGAAGCCTGTTCACACTATCGGTCCATGCCGAGCCAGTGCCAGTCTCGTGCCGGTCAAATATAGTTTCTGATGGATCGGTATTGGAGCGAGACTGGACCGGTGCTGGAGCGGTATCGAGTGTGAATAGACTTATGTATTTCCCATATAAGAATATTTTACTGGCACGAGAACGGCTCGAGATCGAACCGAGACCGGCACGATAGTGTGGATAGAGCTTAAAGCTCTCGATCTGTCGCCTTATATAAGGCGACAGCTATGTCCTTCTCATCTATATAGATTAGAAGGACATACCTAAATTATCCATGTAAAAGTTTGCTTTGAATTAATTCGATCGTAGCTAATGTGAACAATTTGAGTGCTCATATATGTTCGACTATCTTGTCAAAGTTGCTTGTTCGTGCACTTTCCATGTATGCGTGAGTCGAAAACGTTATAGAGAAACAGCTGATTCTAATGAATAAATTCAAATGATAAAAATCATATTTACAAATTATTTTCTGAAACAAATTCCAAAGTACTACTTAATTCCAAAATATCACTATACAATTGTCAAAAAAGTAAACAATATATTTGTTAATTTAAAGAATAACGTTGATAATTTTTTTCGAAAATCCTCTTTCAGATGTCTTCATGTATATTTTGCAAAATCATTTCTGGTCAAAGTACAGGTGATATTCAGTATCAAGATAATGAAATTTGTATATTTAAAGATATTAAACCAGTGGCCAAATACCATTATTTAGCTTGTCCTAAAGAACATATAGAAAATATTAATAGTTTAAATCGAAATCATGTAACACTTGGTATTATATTTGCAATTAAACAAATTGACAACGATTGTGGATTGATTTCAAACTTTTGTTTTAGTTGAGAATTTAGTGAAGAAATCTAAAGAACTTTTAGAGGAACAAGGTGGAAATCTACAAGATACTCTATTCGGTTTCCATAAACCCCCATTCAATACAATTAATCATTTACATTTGCATGTAATATCACCAGCATCAGAGATGTCGTGGTTCCATCGATTAACTTTCAAAAGCAATACATGGTGGTTTACTGAAGTAAGTTGTATCCAACATTTTTCCAAACTGTGCATTATAATAATAAAATTTATATTTTAGGTTGATCAAGTTTTAGATAATTTAAAGAGTAAACTCTAATTTATTACATAGGTAGTAGTTTATTTCTAAATATATTTAAGGACACATTATCAAAAATAAAGGTTTTAAATAACAATTAGTAATGAAAATAAAGGGAAAACTCATTTGATGAAATCATATAGGAGGGATGAAGAAAATTTACAAAATGTTCTAAGAATTCTTTGGCATTTTGACTAAAATTTTGAATTCATATCCACAATTGAAAAACAATATTGTAGAAAAATTCCAATTAATTTTTTTCAATAAAGGATACGATAATATCAATTTACAAAATACTCGTATCATTTCTATAGATCTAATGGGATACTATAAGTCTTTTTTTTTTGTCTGTTTTATTATCGTGAAGGTACAATTATTACACCACCAAATCTTGGCCACGCTGGCTTGTACCAAGTAAATCTTGATAATGTAGAAATACATTAGAGATTTGTGACAACTTGTCAAGTTAACAGTTGCAAGAATTTGATAAACTGTTTGCACTGCTTTTGGCGCTCGTTGAAAATAATGGGGAACTTGACAAGCTACATTAGACAATTTATTAAAGTTGTCAGATGTCTCTTGAGTGGGTTTACATTATCAAGTTTAAGTAGGTACAAGTCAACTTGAACAAACTAGTGTAATTGCACCCGGACATAAGAGTTAATCAAGCGACACAAATAATTACCCTCTTTTTATGTTTCTAAAACATCATATATACATAATTAATACAATCTGGATACATGTTTTTAACATTAATATAATTGTGTTAAAATAACAATAATTATAGAAGACTTTCTTGTGTGTTAAATAATGATTATACCAGAACCCAAAGAATTAAACCCTGTAGTATTAAATGCAAACATTTTTTTTTTTTAAATATAGTATAAACAATAATGGTTTGTACTTAAAATAGATTAGAAATGGTTAAAATGCAGCCGAATCACAGAAATCGATCAAACTTTCGTTTCCCAATTAATTTTTTTTTGTTTGGTGGTTTTTTTTCGTAAATTTAAACAATAAAAATCTCACTAGAATGTTGTAATAAGAATTGCGTAAACATATTTATTGGACCGATAGCACTTAAAGATAATGACTCATTCTCAGGCCAGACTAAATTAGGACCAAAAACAACAGCTAAATTCTGCGCATTCATCTTATTCCATTCAGCCCGTTCCATTACCTGTTATTATTAAAACAAAAAAAAAACAATTACATAACAATAGTGATTAATTAATAAAATATCCATCAAATACTAACTCTAGATAAAAAACTGATTATATATTTTAACACTTCATAGTTGATTGGTGGCAATTTCTCCATCATTAGAATTGAAACGTGTCGTAATTGGTCGTCTTTATTCCAACCTATTCAACAAAATCATAATAATAATAATAATAATTGACTAAATAAATAAATAAAATAATCATACTTTGAAATTGAACAATTTCATCATATAATTCGTGACTTAATAATGGTTCTTTTAATTCTCTAAGGAATGTTTTTAATAAAACAGCCGGTTCATGGGGATCTGTGAATTGTAAACTTTCACCTTGATTTGCAATATCTTTCAATTGTTTTATTCGAATTGCATTTGCTGATCGTCGGAAAATACCTTCAGTCTCTAAAGCTACAATTAATTGCAAATTATTGATTTTATAACAAAACATTGTTAATCAATTTACCATCAGGTTGGTCTAAATATTCAACACATTGTTTTACGACTGGTGGTATTGTGTTGTTGTAATTATCAACAATAAATTGTAGAGTTACACCGAATTGTTGTTTTGGTGATGTTGCTTGATAAGAGTTGTGTATTGATGTTGTATCACTTCCACCTAGTTTCCTATCGTGTCTATAAAAATTGTATTATTAGATTGTTGTTTGTTTTTCAAAAAAGCTCGACTTACTCGTAAATAATATCGGGAATATCTAATTTCGTTAATGGTATATGTTCGTTTAATTCCTTCAATGTGTTGATATAATTGATTTTTTTACCAAATTTGGCACTAATTAATGGTCGAAATATTTGCGAAACAATTTTCAAAAAATTAGTAGGATGGACTAAATATAATGATTTTAAATTTTTTTTATATTTCCTATCAAATGCTTTATATGCTTGTACTAACCATCTTAATGATGGTTTATTTTTACTTGTTAAACCATAATGGAAATAAACTAAACTATAATCTTGTTCAACGAATTTATCTAATGTATGAATTAAATAATTTAAAAATAATATATGATCAATTGCACCAATTGGTGGTAAACGACAACCATATACAACAATAATTTTTCTACCAACAGCATCTTCACCTTTAACATCAATTATACGATAACGTGCTATATCATGGAATTTATTTGTTGATAATAATGTTGTTTGTGTTGTTGTTGTTGTTGTTATTCTGGTTATTGTTGTTGTATCATCAACAGCTGGATATGATAATGATATAAATTGTTCGGTTGCTTCTTCACATGCTTCAGCTAATTCTTCTTCATAATTTTCATCAGGGAATACAGCTATTGGTGAATTTTGACATGTTGAATCTAATGAGAATAATTCAGCTATAAAAACGGTATTTTATCATTAATTTTATCTAAATTTTAATTTAATATATTTTACCAGTTTGTGCTAAATTTGTGGTTTGATGTAATTCACTATCATCAAATTCTAAATTCGGTTCGTAATCATGATAATCAGACAAACTTGGATAGGGTTCTTCATTATCAGCCATCATATTTCCTTTATGAAAGATAATACTTCTGGTTTTAGGTATCTACTATTGTGTTGTTTTTGGAAGAATTATTTTATAAATCCATAATCTATGAATATTTATTGTTTTTTGTGAAATATTTCATAAATTATTCACACCTACTTTTTTCTTGTTGTTTCATACAAACAAAATCCTAGTTTCTTGTATTATTAAGTTTTTTTATCAAAAAATATTCGAATTATTATTGAGTTTAATAAAAATTATGAAAGTTATTTGATAGTTTCCACATTAATAAATTGTTCTTATCTGATTACAAAAAAAAACATAAAAATGTACATTACACACGCATGCATACACCTTGATAACACCTGACATACAGTTGACAATTAAACAAACTGAAGTTGTTTTTTTTCTAATTATAAAAAGAGATGACAAATTTAGTAATATTTGTAGCCAACTTTGTAAAAACAATGTTACTAATACGATGTTAGGCTGCGTTTACACTATCAAACAGACTACAAAATTGTGACGTCAGATGACAGTGTTGCTATGGTATCATCGCGTTCCAAAGAAATTAACTTTAGTGAGGTTATATGGATGTTTTGATGTGTTTGGAACGCAATATCATAACAACACTGCCACCTGACCATCACGCTGACCTAATCAATAGATACGATCGTATCAAGCAGTAGCGCACCCAGAAATACTGAGTTTTAGATGAAGAAAACTGCAAAATAGATAAGTGTGTACGAAATTATAGATGTACTCTTTCGCTCATTGTTTCAGATCCTGATTTTCGAATTGTGATCTCATTATCGTGATTCGATCCAAGTTACAAGAAAACAGCTTCTTCTATCTATTTGAATCATTGCGAAATATAATGTGCTACATATGCTATGCTTCTCTGTAGCACATGCCGCACATGAGCGGCCAAATGAGTAGCATCGAGCTTTTAAGATTGAACAATGTTTAGTATACAAATATTAAAAATACATTCAAGTAGTACGTATGTGTGTTTTTTAAAGTTTAGAAAGGTTTTTATCCCATGCACTATAGTCCCGGACCAAGGAATATCTAAAGATGTAAAGGTCTGCAAAAACACTACGATGAAGGGTGAAAATTGGGTACTATCTCATCCAAAGTAGTACCCGTGGCAGACACACCACCATATACATATAGCCTCCATGCACTTACTCTTCTTTATCAACTTTGCAGTCTGAAAAACGATCCCGCCACCTGGGCTGTCTACGACACTGCTTATCAAGTTACTTCACAGTTTCCAACAAGTGTAAGATACACAAAAATACGAAAGACAATGAGCAAAAACTCGTTAGTTTTGTAATACTTCCTCAAATTCTTGCCCAAAAATCACGATTTCTTCCTCGGGAAATTAAGGAAATGTTGACAATGGTTATATACCGCAAGTTCTTATTAAATTTATAGATTAAAAATTGTAAGTTATTCAAGAAATGATTGAGATATTGTCCAAGTTGATGCAAGTCTTTTGAAAGTGTGTTTACGTTATCAAGTTTTACTTGGAACAAGATAGGAAAAGTGTAATCGTACCCTTAATTATTGCTAAAAATAAGCCAATTAAAACTGTAGTAATTAGTACAGGCATTAGGGAAATTTGAATTTTTGAAACGTTTTATTTTAAAAATAAAATCAGTTTACTATTGAGAAACTAATGATTTTTTAATTATTGTGTAGGTACTCGTATGTCAATTATTTCCGTGTAGGTTAACTCTGACGTCATAAATTTACCACACCATTGACTGTACAAATTTTGGAAACTGACCGGCACCAGATTTGGCGGGAATTCAAATCATATTGTAAATAGCGCATTATTAAATGTTATATAAGGCATTTATACAAAAGGTAAATAGAAATAAAACACCACGTTCTTTAATAAATACTATTTATTACAAAATAAAAAAATAATACTAAACTTATCGATAAACTTAAGACAAGAGGGAAAAAACTAAAGAACACACAAATGTTTTAATCAATAAGTTAACATTTCCGCCGTTTCTTTGTTTCTTTAGTATCCATCGATTCTCTATCTTTTTTCTCTTCTTCTGTACACGAGCCATTCGTAATAGATTCCGCTGTTTTCTGTTTTGTAACACTAGCATTTTCAGTTGATGGTTTACCAGTTAGCACAATACTAATTTCTCTTTCTTCAACATTTTTATCTTGTTTTTTCGGTGCAATAATTGTTAATATACCATCTGATGATAATTTCGTTTGTACTTTATCAATATCATGTCCTTCCGGTAATTTATATTTTCTAATAAAATGTCTTGAAATTAAACCATGTTCATCTTCACGTTCATTATGTTTCCCTTCAACTGTTATCACATTCTCACCAGTTACTTTAACTGTAATCTCTTCGGGATGAAATTGTTGTACATCTAAACTAACATTAAATTTATCTTGATCCACTGATAATATTGATCCTTTATCAGATTTGGATGCTTTTGTACGCCAATTTCTATTATATGGTGTTGTCATTAATAGACGACGATAACGACGTGGAAATGTTGGTGTTAAGAAATCATCATCATCAACACCGACAGCGAAATGTTGATCCAATAGATGGGATGGACGGAAATAGTCTAATGGATCGGTGAATAACGATAGAAGAGCCATTATTGTTGTTGTTTAAAACACCACTTTTGTTTGAGGAAATAGAAACCACTTCATTGATCGCTGGTTTGAATTCGAACTGACGTCAATGTGCGCGTTGTCGCGTATTTATAGTGGAGCGCGACTTTCGCGATTATTGTGGACGCTTCTAGATTATTTACGTTCTAGATTTTTGAATCCTTCTGGATATTTCTAATATTTTTTTATTCAAAAAATGTATTTGAAAGATTGATTTTTTTTTTTGAAAGTTAACTGATCAGGCCTTGTGTCTTTTATGATTAAATTTTGATCGTTGTAGGTCACTCCATTAATTATAATTTGTTTAAAAAGTCATAAAACTAAAACCTTTCAAACACGACCACCATGATTTGAGTGTTAATCACCTAATTAGATAAGAACTTAAATATAAGGAACGATGATTTTTATTTGTAAAGTTGCATTATTTCGAAATTTTTAAAGTAATTCGAGAACAATTCCCGAATGGATAACGTCGTTCTGGGTGTAAATGAATGTTTTTGATCGATACATGCATGAAAATATGATTTTTTTGAAGAAATTTGACTAAAAAACTGAACTTTTCTGCAAAATTATTTCAAAACAATCAGATTTTAATTATTTGCACAATTCTATAAAATACAGTCGTATTCTACTGCAATTTTTCTAACAATATTGCAGTGAAAATTGTAGAAAAATGCAGCACAAAATTAAGTTCTACTTAAGCCATTCCCGATTATTCTGGAATCTTCTGGATTTTGTTGAAATTTAAGCTATCGATTATTTTACACAATTTTTGATTTTTCTTGTAAAAATGATAAATTAATTTTGTAGAAATTGCTGTAGACAACATTTTCCCTTCTTCCATCCCAATTGTATTTTGAATTCTTTTAAAGATTGTTTAAGTTGAAAATTTTGAAAAATTAATAAATTATTTCTACGCATCTACAACAAAACTTAATTAATCAATACAGTAATTACAACAACAATACTAATGATACTTCTTGTAATAATAGAGCTTTTGATGAATCTGTACAATTTTTTATTAGATTAGCAAAATACTGATCTCGTTCCATACATTGTGCATGCAACATATTTCCCAATTGATTTATAGTTAATTGTAAATCTTCATTACGAATTTCTAAGTTGCGAATCTGAAAAGTTGTTATAAATTATTTGAAAATGCATGAAGAATATTGTGGAAACCTTTTGATTCTTTCGTTCACGCATTCTTATGATTTCTCGACCATATTTATGGATTTTATCAGTTTCTTGTTTTAATGTCGTTTGAATTTCATCATTTTCTGTTTTTAAACAATAATTTTCCTTTTGCAGTTTCTTGATTTCGTCACTTTTAATTTCTAATAATTTCAACAAACCGTAATGACTGGCCAACAATTCTTCATATCTAACAAAATTAATTTCAATTCAACAAACAGTTATTCAAATGATTGTTTAAGAGAAACTCACTTATACTGTAAATGAACAATACTGATGGTTGAATATGAAGAATTCACATCATTCTGTGAAGCTTGTCTTGTTAAATTCGCATCTTCTTCATGTATGAAACCTAAATTAAACAAAGTTCGCTGAAATGTTTAACAACTAGAAATGGAAGGCAAAACTAATTAATTCATAACTTTCTTCTTGATGATTCGAAATTGGTTCGTTATTGGCATTTTTAGATTCAGTCAAATTATTTTCCAAATCTTTGATGATATTTTCCATTCGTTCCACATCTTTCGTTGATTTTTCGGTCATTGTTGAAAAAGATTCTTGACTTTTAATCAAAATTATTGACGTTTTCTCGTGAAATATTTTTACATAAACAATTGAATTATTAAAACAAACGAAATTGTTAATATTTGTTTTTTATTAAAAACATATCACAATTTTACTAATGATATGATAAGAAGAACAAAGATTCAACAATTAACTATGCGAAAACAATAAAAAACAATTATTTCCATGTCTATTGTGAAATTCTGTTGAAATTCAATGGAAAGAAGTGTTTATAAATTATGGTCATTCGATAAAAATTACGGACTAGATTACAATTATTACAAATCAAAAAAAATTGTAATTTAGTACAGATTGGTAAAAGTAATGGTGTCTTTACAGGATCAAGATAAAATTGTTTTAAAAAGTCAAAAATCATTGACTATAATCAAAATTCAACTAAATTACTATTTATTTACATTCACTATAATGATCATGTGTTTATTGTTTATTGAAAAAAAAACAAAACAAAACAAAAATAAATCAATTTTTGCCATTTGTTAATTCTGTAATGTGATCATACAGACGTTTACCCCACCATGATTCTAAATCAAAAGGTTTGAAATTCTCTAAATAGCAACCTTTCTCTTCGTAATAAATCGATCGAGGAGCGCCTAAAATATCAATAAACAATAATTAAAAAAAGCGAATAATTGGAAAGTGTACGTACCTTTTGGTTGAGATTGTTCTGCCTGTTGGCATACTTCCGAATAAACTGAATTCCATGCTGTAAATACACAATTATTAAATCATAATTTTGTTGATTATTCTATAAATTTACAATCGTTGATGAATTTAATAATTTCTTCATGTTGGGGTGTTATTACTTCTTGTCGATGTTGATTTGGTGAAGATTTCTTATGGAACACTGGTTTAGGTACACTGGAATTCATAAATTTTTGTTTGTTTGTTTTTTAACGATAAATATAATCGACTTACTTATTTGTTTGTTTATTTTCATTTTCTATTGATTTATTTCGTGAATATTCTCTCATATTATCCATATTTTGAGAGATTCCTAAAATTTTGAGGTTATCTTTAGTAAAAAATTATAATTTTTTATTTTGTTTATTTTAATTGTTACCTCGCCGTGTAGTTTTTGCTACAATTTTACTAGGACCTTTTACATTATACATTATAATTGATTTAGATAATAAATAACATTAAATTCAACAATAACTTGTAAAACTATGGGTTGTTATGAAATCTTCTGTAATGAATGGCAGAGTGAATATTCTTAGAAAATAAAAACGCCAATTGAATAAATTAAAATTTTATAATAAAAAATTGTTGTAAATTTAATTAATTACATTGTATAGAGATATAATTTATTGAAATAAATCAATTTTTGTTTTATTTATTTAAAAAAAATTTAAAAATTTTGGAATTTTTTTATTTTTATTATGTTGTCGACATTGGAACAAGACTTTGCAGTGCCCTCTGACACTTGCATTAAAATTACAGTATAAATGGCGCGAAAATTCAATTAAAACTTCATAGAATACCTCGTAGAATACACTCATCATCATTTACCTATGAAATGCAAAAAATTGTAAATATGAAGCTACAACTTTGGAACTTTGGCAAATTATTGGTTTAACTCTAATTGTAAGCCAATCCAGATTTTATTGCTATAGTAATCATTAATTATTATACCTAAGGTTTTGCTTAAAGTTTGCAAAGTTCCTGTTGAATATTTGTAGTTTTATTATTGGTGAAATGGCAAATTAAGCATCCCTGAGTAGGACAGTGTACAATTTTAACCCAGATTTCAAATTTGATTTTTATTAAGCTGCATTCACATGCTTTTTTCTGCACCACTCAAGAGGTAAAGCATAGGGCGCGTTTTTTTTATAGTGGTATCTGGTATCTCCTGGAGGCCTAATCCACTACAGTGTTAGTAACATGCATACAACTAAATAACTACCATGCTTATTGGGTGGAGCGCGCTGAACAAAAGTTAAGCGGACGAAGACCTCTAACCCCGACTTCGATGCAATTTTTGTGATACTACTCCTCAAAAAGTATCAATCCGATTCTGATGAAATTTGGCATAATTATTCTATAATATGTCAGGGTTGATAAGCAACATCGAATTCTTTGATACTGAACCAATAAACGTGTATTAAAGTGTATTCTGTTTAATTTCTAATGCCAGACAACGTGTATAATTTATTATGAAAATTGAGATGGGGCGTCGATGGATGTCAGCCTTCTTACTGGTCAAATCTATTTCTTATAAGTACTTTAAATTTTGAAAGCTCACGCCACGAAGAAAAAAAAGTGGTGGTACTGGTTATTAAAAGTTATAATCGTTTGGCAAAATTTAATGATAATAAAGAAAATTTGAATAGTATAATCAATAATGCAACTAAATAATGCCTAATAAACATCAACTTATCGCGCTAGATAATTAAAGCTATTCATGATTGTCGAGAAGCATCACTAGCTTCGTCCGATGACGCTCAAAGATGATCTGCGGAGTTACGTTTATCCAAAGGAGAACATGTAATTTTATGACGAAATTTTTAAGCTGCAAAAGTTCTTGTTGTTGGTACAGTGACTGATGTAATCTATGACCCTTGTATTGAATGTGAGAACTATCATGAACAAATGCCATTGTGTATTCTCGTATCTTTTGATAAATATATAGGTCCAATCACTGTACGGAAATTCAGACTCGATAATACCGATTTTATCATCATTTAAAGCAGAAGCAGTATCAATATATCTTAATGGATAATAATAGAAAAAGCTATAGTTGATATAGGTGATAGTCAATTCTAAGTTGGCTCAACGTATGTCGGACTGACATTAATTTTGATCGGCTATTGGATTAATAGAAGTAATTCTATGATAGGATATGGGGATGAGTTACAAAGATTATGCAACGTATGTTATGTCAAATTACAGTTAGGCTATACTTTAGATTTATTCTTATTGGATAATAATTCAAATAAATGTTTTCTAATTCTATTTAAAATTTATTTTCATTAAAATTTTGCTCCGCCATATTTTCGTCCACAAACAGCTAGTTTTTATTCTTTTACTGGATCTTTTACTGGTCACTGTACATAGATATTACATATAGATATTTCCAAATCGCACTGATAAAATATGGCCAAACCAATGACTTATTTTTAGAAGTCATCGGGTCAAACAACATATTTCTCCAAAAAATATGTTTAGTCAAAAAGATAAAATAAATTAAGGAGTTTTGTTTATCCATCGATTAAACAAAACCAGATCTTCAAGTTACAACCATTATGTTAATTCTCGTATTTACCATCATCTCTAAATATCATTAACTAACATCATATGTTTAGAGCACTTGCTTATTACACATTACACTGTCCATATCTAGTTTAAACTAATTTCTTGATCGAATAGATGAAAAGACAAAACAAAATATTGGAAATATTGAATGTTACCTACCTATTCAATAGATTAGACATCGAGTTATACTTGCGGTCAGGCTATAGGCGCATCAAGGTCCAGTCAATATCACAGTTTGTTTGATTCTTGACATAGAACTCTGCTCTTCTGCTAAAATCAATATAATTTTTATCAGCGAGTGCTTGCTTGTAAAACGGCCTGATTTCGTATGCATTGACTGCAACTAGAAAACCCGGTTCAACAGCTAGAGCGTGAGCGTTTCTCCAATGTTAATATGTTAAGTTGGAATGGAACAGCAACTTCTATAGACTGTTAAGCCCGATTGATAGTCAAGAAACTATAAACAACAATTTTTATTTTATTCAACCAGAGATATACAAGAAAAATGTTAAAATTCCATTCTCAAACAGTGTTATTGTTAATTCTATTGTTAAGAATTCATGATATCGCTAGTGATTGTAGTAAAACATTTGTGATCTATTGTGATAAATTAAATGATTATTTAAATTATGAAACTGGTACATGGCGGCAATTAGTTATTGGTAACATTAATTATAAACCAACAGAAATATGGAGTATAATGGATGTGTGGCATTTTCTAACTCAAGATCTAGATCAATTAGAATCGTTAACAATTAATAATCAATTACATGGTAAATTAAATGATGCAATACGAATAGATATGAATCATAAGAAAATAAAATATTTGAATTTTTATAAAAATAATTTAAACAGTTTCCAGCCCAATCATTTTCGTAATTTTCCATCATTAGTTGAATTAAATCTGATTAATAACAACATTAAACAGATTACTGGTTATAATCTTGCTTACAGTGTAGATACTGTGGATTTATCTGAAAATCAATTAACAGAAATCAAAGACAATGCCTTACAAAATATGAAAATTCGATTATTAATCATAAGATCGAATCAATTATCAAATATTGGACCGAGGCCTTTTAATGAGAGTTTGGAAATTTTGAATTTAGATCACAATGAATTCACGTACGTTCCTGATGATGGTTTGGGAAATTTGGAGAATCTGAAAGAATTAACAATGAGTCACAATAAAATCACATTATTACCGAATTTATCTTTTTTAAAGAAAATAGAAAAATTCGACTTTTCTCATAATAATATTAATAACGTACGTACGAATTTCCAACGATTCTCCCAATTACGTCACATCGACCTAAGTCATAATTTAATCAAACAAATCAATTTCGTCTCATTGATTCCTGATAATCAATTTCCAAAAAAAATATCGATTGCTTTCAATCATTTAACACAATTTGAATTGAATCAAAATGATTGGACGGATTTTAATTTAACATCACCGGTTACAATGATTTTATACGGTAATCCATGGATTTGTAAATGTTTAGATGAAATGGAATTATTCCTAAAAGATCGTCCATTCAAACGTAGTAAATGTGATTTAAGTTTGTTTGGTAATGATAGATTTCCATCTTGTGTTAATCAGAAATCGTGTAGATCGGAGAATTTTGTACCAGAAACAAGTCTCTATGAGAGTTTCTTCAATGTTTTGAATGAATCCAAGAAATATTTTACATGTAATGTTGATTGGGATATGTTGAATTTAGAGAGGAATAATCGAGACTATCATATTGTTGCTTTACCAGTTCATGCCTACACTGTTGGGAATAGAACAGTAATTGACTTTTAAACTGTTTTTTTGTTGGAGAATTAATGGAATCAATGATAATAAATAATGATTTTCAAAATTATTTATTCTACCTCATTCATTCCGTTGTTCTAGACTCAAATATCTTTCAGCTTTTTGGAAAGATGATAACAGTAGAGTTATTTTTAGAGTACCTACTTTTAGAAACTTTACTGGTTGCCACACGGTAAGAAAACCGGATCTTTGGAGTTTGTTGTATTTATTTCAATCCATTTAGTTTTTAATTTTTATTATTAGTAGATATTGTTATGAGAAATATTCATATTATTCCAAACAATTTAGACAAAAAAGACCTAGAATCTGTCCAATCCACATAGTCTACATCACTCATTATCTGATTTTGCAGTTTTTGAGATGGCATCTCACAGGCAGGACCGGCGCTGGTAGGTAAGGCTTCCTTGTGCACACAGATTTTCGGCGCCCCCTTATTGACCATACCTCAAAATAAAATCCTTGTACCACAATAATCACTTTTTGTGAAGCTCAAAAACCTATACTACATGAAAGTACTAGTAACAGTGAAAGCTGTACTTGATTTTGATATGATTTGAAACTTAATTTGGCGCCCCTGTCTAATCGTCGCCTGCTTGCGCCGGGCCTGCTCACAGGGCAGTTAGTAAGTGTTTACTTAGGATGAGAAGCTTTGTAGCATTCTTAGGAGAACAGTCAACGAAGTTCTTTGCTTGTCGCATACTTGGACAGTGGTCTGCTTAACCGTGACTTCGATGTTTTTTAACCCATTTTGTAGACTTTTTGTAATAGAATTAGGATTTGAGTGAGCTGATAGTACTGCGATGTCATCCCCAGAGGTAGCTGTATCACTCTTCTTAGTTGTAGGCAGGTCAACTGTAGATAAAATGTACAATATTGCCCCCAGAATGCTCCATCGAGCACTAGATCTGACTGTATTTATGTCGGTACCAACCTCAAAGGTTTCTCATCCATGAATTTCTTCTTATTGCACCGTATTATCAACTACTAAAGCTCATATTTTAGGGCTCTCATATGTTCGAAGTACTCCAGTTTCCTTTTTTGTTGGTGGGTTTTGCTTGTTGATTTTTGCAGTAAGATCGTCACGTAAGGAGCACGATCTCATCGTGCTCGTGCTCATGATTTAGTAGTTACTCCTATTTGGTAACTTTATGCATATCTAGGGCTATGTCCCAGTTTATTTAATTTACAGTTTGAATTATTTTACAAACAATTTTTATTTCTTTAATAAAAATAAACAAATAAATAGTGATTATTTTACAGATTTTGCTTTAGACGATGTTTTCCCTCCTTCACTTAATTTATTCTCGCATCCCAACTGCGTTTTTAATTGTTCTATAGACTGATTAAGTTGAACATTTTGAAAAATTAACAAATTATTTTTACGCATCTACAACAGAACTGAATTAATCAATACAATTATTTCAACAACAATAATAATGATACTTCTTGTAATAATAGAGCGTTTGGTGAGTCTGTACAATTTTTCATCAAATCAGAGAAATACTTGTCTCTTTCCATGCACTGTGAATGCAACATATGTCCCACTTGACTATTAGTTAATTGTAAATCTTCATTAACAATTTCTAATTTGCGAATCTGAAAAGTTGTTATAAATTATTTGAAAATGTCTAAAAAATATTATGACAACCTTTTGATTCTTTCGTTCACGCATTTTTAAGATTTTCTGATGATATTTATGAACTTTATCAGTTTCTTGTTTTAATTTCGTTTGAATTTCATCATTTTCGATTTCCAAACAATGATTTTCCTTTTGGAGTTTCTTGATTTCGTCACTTTTAATTTCTAATAATTTCAACAAACCGTAATGACTGGCCAACAATTCTTCATATCTAACAAAATTAATTTCAATTCAACAAACAGTTATTCAAATGATTGTTTAAGAGAAACTCACTTATATTGTAAATGAACAATACTGATGGTTGAATATGAAGAATTCACATCATTCTGTGAAGCTTGTCTTGTTAAATCCGCATCTTCTTCATGTATGAAACCTAAATTAAACAAAGTTCGCTGAAATGTTTAACAACTAGAAATGGAAAGCAAAACTAATTAATTCATAACTTTCTTCTTGATGATTCGAAATTGGTTCGTTATTGGCATTTTTAGATTCATTCAAATTATTTTCCAAATCTTTGATGATATTTTCCATTCGTTCCACATCTTTCGTTGATTTTTCGGTCATTGTTGAAAAAGATTTTTGACTTTTAATAAAAATAAATGACGTTTTCCTCGTGAAATATTTTTACATAAACAATTGAATTATTAAAACAAACGAAATTGGTAATATTTGTTTTTCATTAAAAACATATCACAATTTTACTAATAATATGATAAGACAAAAAAAGAAGAGATTTAGCATTCAATTATAAGAAAACAATTAAAAACAAATGCTATTTATTTAGCTTCAATATAACCAAAGCCATAACAAAACGTTTTGCAGTGGTCTATGTGTCTAATTTATGATATTATTAGAAAAACTCTTATTTCAGCATATACAACATCGTGCTTTCAAGGTGTTCCACATGAGTTTCACCTTAGTTATAACACCATAATGGTCATGTTTGTTATGAAAACAAAAATAAATTAAATGATTGCGGTTTTAGAAACAACCACTCCAAAAACAGAGAGCAGAAGCTATCGTATGACTCACACAGTTTTTAATCCAATAATCTATAGCTTTTATATTTCTTAATAAATAGGAGCTTTTTCAAAATTATATGCGATTATTCTATAGGCTTAATTCTATAGCCAGTGGCGTGGAAATAAGGGTGGTTGAGGCAGCACTGCTACCCGGCGTCCGATTAAAATCTATTGAATAAAGGAAAAAGAACCCAAGTGTTGACAATCGTACAATCTTGATCGTACCTCGTACCAATACGATGATATTTTTAAAGCGGTTTTCCACTAAACAGACGAAACAAAAACCCAAGACAAACTCGTCTGGAAAAAGCAAACCTGCAACTTTTTACAGAATTTTTGAAGAGTCAAGTTTTCTGTGACAGTTGCTGTTTTGCTTTTTTAAAAGCGGTAAGAATCTTATCGTAAGATTAAAGAGTTTCGGCGTCATTACAAACTGTCAGTTATAGACACTGAAATCAAAACCATAGATAAACTGTTTAGTGGAAAACCTCACTAATACTTTACTAACAAACAAAAGTGTTAACATTTTATTAAAACAAAGAAATACCTTATCATTTGTAATGTACGGGTCATATATAAATTAGATAACGCTACAAGATGGCTTTATAATAATTATACTGACTACTGAAATTTGTATTTGATTAATCAGATGAATACGTTAAACTGTATCATTAGAAAGATTTACGTTAGATAAATACTGTTTCTGTTATCATTGGTATCGAATTTTGCTAGGTATATCTAAGGCAGAAAATTGATGGTCCAATTCTGATATAAGTATTGTGCAAATAATTCTTAGCTACATATAATGGTGACAAATACTTCACTAATGGTCCATCAGTTCTCACTGAAATTGTGCATCTTACAGAAATGTTTAATTTTCCTTAATTTCATTCAAGTGTTATACCTTTTATGTGCCGCAATAGGATTATATAATCTTCTTTTGCTAATAATTCCATTTTTCCATCAATTATAAGTTCAATAATCTAGAGAATACAATGTTAAAGAATTTTAGAAGCAATTACAGATGATCATTTATTTCATTATTTTTCATATCACCTTTCGATGTGTATCCATTTTGTTTCTGATAAAGGTAGGTGTTTTCTAAAATTTGATATTTTAAAATCATTAAAACTGGCGAGACATTTTAAAATTGCTCATAATTTTTGAAATAAATACGTCCGATTATTTGCTGACAGTTTTGACAAGTACCAGGGGAAAGGTTATGTATGAGTTTAATTGGATTCTGACGTCCAAATCACATTTATGAATTCATTATGATTTCTTTAGGATGTCATATAGCTATTATTAGGGTAGTCAGGGGACCATGCGCCTCTGCATGTAAGAAGAGATTAAGACTTCTCAATAAAGAAGTCTTAAAGAGTTCACACTTGTAACGCCTGAAAAAGATGTCATAAAGCAGTACCGTTCCTCTAGCACTTGTGTTAGCCGGTACGGTAAAGCTTGACAAGTTTTTTGGGCAGAATCTTTGGCATTTTTTTTTATGAATTTAGCGCAAAATTTGCAGTTTTTGAGCAAAATACATAACAATTCTAGATCGTTTTGATAAATTAGCCCTAAATTTGCCGGTTTTCAGTGGAATTTTTGGATGAAATATTTAATTGGTTGTTGAAAAACATGGATTTATAAGAGTTCATAAGATTTCCTCAACAAACAAGAAAGGACTACTTTGTAAAGGGCTTACAGTTGTAAAAACGGCAAAAAAATTCAATATACTCTTGAGAACAATAGGTTTCACCCCTACGATCGTCCCACTCGGTGCGGATCACACCCTCTAGTGACGCCACTGTGGGACAGAGATTTATGTTTTAGCGTTCGTGCAAATACTCAAATTTTCTATTAGAAAATGTTTGAGAAAAGCTCTATCTTTTGCCTAACTAGAGAAAAAGCGTATCATTGCGTGTGTTTTCTTACTGCTCAAATCACCATTTGAGTACTTTGGGCGTCCAAATCGTTTCCACCTATCCTATCAAATGTTTGAGTACTCTTTCATGAGTTTTCACGCTTCTAAACTGCTCTGACAGCTTTTTGATGTACTCTGTCCGCCGTGCTCCATTTGAGCGTCCAGAGCAATAAAGGAACATACGCATCAAAAGTTTCCTTATCTATACTAATATATAAAGAGGTAAAATTAATTCCTTGGTTGAGGGTAATCTTAAAAACCACTGGACCGATTAAGATGAAACTTACATCATTAAATTCGGCATAAGTCGCTGGGTAACATAGGCTATGTTTAATTTGTGCAACCTTATCATGGTCCGAATAATGGGGGTTAAATGGGGTACAATGTTTTTACGAAATGTGCTAATCAAACTATCACAAAAAAATTATAATAATAACCGTAGCAACTGATATTTAAAAATAGTGATTGACGTTTATATGAAGGCTAAATTGTCACGGGCCGGGTGAAGTGTCAAGATTTACTACATCC
>JAZBGY010000500.1:0-57196 GCA_037414755.1 Lydus trimaculatus | reverse complement strand
GTCCCTTCTCTACAAAATGTTCGATCTCGAATCAGTGCGACACTTGAGCCACCAACCCTGTATAATGTGTCCGTGTTTAAATTTAAGGGTGGTATATCCTGTGCATGAGGATGTTTCTTAATTGTTGAAGTTAAGTATTTTCCTATATTAAAGATTATATAGGGGTGCTATTGCTACATGGGGGTAGCGAGCTATTCATCAAATATGGTAATTTAAATGCATAATAATCTTGAGAATATCAAAAACAAAAGAACATAATTGTCTGCAACTATTCGGCTTTTGATGTATAAAGGATGTTTTTATAAAAAATAGGTACGTTGTTTGAAAAAATAAACATTGCTTATCCTTCAAGTATCTACGGGCTTACTAATCAACTAATGTATCTGTTTTTCAAGTTTACAAAAAAAATCAACAAGAAGGTAGTTCAGCCTTAAGAAACAAGTCCCCCGAAAAAGTATTCAACATCAGACTTTCCATGATAAATAATCTTTTACATCCATTGAATTTTATGAAAATCCAATATTTCTATAAGTTTTTATGTGGCTGTTTCACCTCTTAAAACCGAATTTCCGCCGCTAATTTTTTTAGTACTACAGCATATGTGTAAATGAACAAAGTCGGAGAGGGACATCTACCTGCCTACCCTTCCTTCTAAGCGTAGCATTTTGTTTAATTGTAATTGTTGTAGTTTTGTAAGAAAGATCTGCTACTTTTGGATTTTGAAGGTATTTTAAAGTATTTTCGTGTTTCATTACCGAAAAAATGTCGTACAGAAGAGGCGGCAAAACAATTGGTAAAATTAGCGTGTAATATTAAAGTGAAAAAATTAAAAAAATACGAAAGTGATTTTATCGCTTTGAAAGGTAATTATCTGATAATTAATTTCAATTAAATGTTGTTAATAATAGTAGGTAGTAGTAATTAGATTCTGTTATCTGAAATTATTTGAAGCATATTTCAGATGATAGAATTAGCATGCTTTTGTTAACAAAAAAAAAAAACAATTACTAATCTTGTTTTTTTTTTTTTTAATAAATATTAATATTTTCTAACGTGTTTTACGAGGAGTTGT
Organism: Lydus trimaculatus; assembly: GCA_037414755.1. NCBI lineage: Eukaryota > Metazoa > Arthropoda > Insecta > Coleoptera > Meloidae > Lydus > Lydus trimaculatus. Next base: position 56,124 of record JAZBGY010000500.1, on the reverse strand, counting down.
CACATAGTTTATATTACAAATACATTTAAAAAAAAAAGTAGTAGCTGTGTGTTACCTCCTCTAGACGGCTGGGAAATTATCATATTGGATTCGGAAGCTGCAGATAACGCCGATGCTGAAACCGATGAATTACAACAGATGCGTATAGCATTAACTAAATCAGAAGAGGAACGTATTGTAATGATTGATCGTATTAATCAATTAAAAAAGGAAGTTGATCAAGCTGAAGCTGAAAAACGTAATAGTCAAACAATTATAAATGATTATAAATTAGTTAAACAACGTTTAGAAACACAATTACAAATTGTTAAAATGGAATTAGAGAATCTTAAAGTAATGCTTTTTATAATTTTATTTGTTAAACTCTCGAATTTTCACCACATCTCTTTTTATAGCAAAAAGTTGCAAATTGTGACAAATGCAATCAAATTTTGAACGAAAAAGATGTAGATTTACCACAAGTTTCAATGAAAACTGATGATAATAACGATTTGGAACGTGTACGTGAATTAGAATTGGAATTGGCACAAACGAAATTAGCCCATGTTGAAGCTGAATGTCGTAATCAGGTTGATTTTTTAAAAAAAAAAAGTATATACTGAAAATTTAATATTTTTTGTAAAATTTCAGGATTTAATTCATCAATTAAGAAATGCCGAATATGAATTGAATACAGCTAAAAATAGTTGGCCACCATGGTTAAGTAAAACATTAAGTTCAATTAAAGAAGTGGCAAATAAAAAGGATTTTCCTAATTTTACCGGTTTACAATCGAATAATAGTAGTGGTAGTGGTGGACCATCGTTTGTTTCACATATAAATGCAATTAGACGCGAAAGCGCCCCATTAGATAATAGCAATATTGTAGCAGCAGCAGCAGTAGCAGCAAAAGAACAAAAACGAGACTCTCTTAATGTTATAAAAGACTCACAAAGTTGTAGTAATTTGAAAACGCAATATTAATTTTTGTTTTGTTGTTCTCTCCATTATATTATTGATTTTCATATAATGATAATAGAATGTCTCTTGTGTAGATAGTTAATTGTAATAAAAACGCTATATTTCGGCAATTATTTTTATTAATTCTATAATTCAAAGTTTTCATATTTTTGAAAATAATAATCCAAGAAAAACTATTACATAAAACGTCAATTAACTCAATAAGCTTATTCCTAATTAATCAGACGTAGAATTCATGAACAACATCTACAAATAGTTTGATTGAAATGTGTTTTAAAAAATAAAGTCTGGTAGTATATAAACTAAATTTGTTATATAACCAATGAAAAGTAATTGAAATACATTTATAGAAATATATGATAATAATAGCATGTATAAAAATTAGTATCTTAATTTAATCAATTTTTGTTTATTTGTTTTGTTTTGTTTTTTGTTAACGGCGATCTCTGGAATCCGAACGGCTACGTCTGTCCCGACTGCGGGATCTTGGTGATCTTGACCTGGATCGTCTCGGTGATCTCGACCTACAAATCATAATATAAACCTCAGACAAAAAACCATCAGTAAAGTAAATCTGGAACAAAACTGTAAACAAAAAAATAAAAAAACACAAGACATGACAATTCCAATAGATTTATAAATTCATTACTATCTCAATTACAAATCAAAATTATAAAAGTAATTGAGACAATAATGAAGTTACAACAAAGAAATTGTCACGTTACCTAGAAAAACTTGGCCCTCCACTTTTGCTTCTTCTATTTTAACGATTTTTAAATTTTTGTTTGTTTGTTATATTTTTTTAAAGATGGTGGTGTTAAAAGCGTTTTCTACTCTAATGAGATGATTGTAGTAGTAGTAGTAAATTATCTATTGATAAAAATAATCTTGAAACGACTGGAAAATGGTTGCGAAACAAAATAAAAAGCTGACTGACGAATAAAAAAATTTCCGTTGGATGTGTGTGTTGTGATTTTTCTGATCACAGAAGCTATTTGGCTGTCGTTCAATGATAATCATCCCACCAAAAGCGACGACTGATTGATTGTTTGATTGTTTTAAGGGAACATAGTTGATCATAATTGTTGACATGAACTTTGTTTTTCTTTGCAGTAGTAGTAGTAGTAGTTGGTTATTTTTGAAAATGCTGGAATTTTGATCAACCACCACTGAACGCTGAATTTTATTATTGAAATTTTGAAGGGTTGACTGACTGGTGGTAGTAGTAGTAGTAAAATGCGCAGCAGCTAGCTGATGATTTTTGTAGTAGTAGTAGTAGTAGTAGTGGAGTAGTAGAAGTAGTGAAGTAGTAGTCGCGGCGCGTCTGGTAATTATAGTTGTTTTTTTGAGGGAGACGAGTCACCGCAGATGGTGGATGTAGTAGTAGTAGTAGTAGCTAGCTGTAGTAGTAGTTGGTGGGTGTGTCGATGTAAGATGAGATGTGTGGCCAGGAGGGGGTGGGTCTCAGTCGGGGGGAGTAAACAACAGCAGTAGTGGTGCTGCCCTGGAACGTGCGCCAAACCACTTTAATTGCTGCCGAATTGTTTTACCGTACTTTACATTATTCAACCCACAAACAATTTATTCTATATAATCAACCCTTATTTATTAATAAAAATGATAAATAATTTAAAATTATTTTTTTCTTTCATATAATTGTTTGTGTGTTGATTATAGACAAATGTCTTCATTGCCTGGAATGCCTCAAATTTCAAGAAAATTAGTGAATTAGAACAAACCTTGAATACCTTACAGGACCTCTTCGACCCCCGCCACGTCTTGAACGGCCATTAGACATTTCAACACGCACCCTAGTCCCACAACAGCGTCTATTTGATACACAAAAAAAAAAAAAAATAAACATAATTTAATTGTTTTTAGCAAAATTAAGATAATTTCAACATACGTTCCATCCAATCCCCTAACAGCATCTTCCGCATCTCGTGGATCTTCAAATTCAACAAAAGCAAATCCTGGTGGGTTTCTAGCTACCCATACATTGCGTAATGGACCATATTTACTAAATGCACTCTCAATCTCATGTTTACTAGCTGATGAGCCCAAATTACCAACATAAACTTTACAAGATAAATCCCATTCACGATAACGAGACATTGTTTCTAAATCAAAAAAATCCCATTTACATAAATAATAATAATAATGTTAATGAAGAGCAAGAGGTTGTTTCAAACAAAACGCAATACATTAAATTGAAAACAAAAACTTACCTTTTTTGTTGTCTAAATTAGGAATTTTGATGGCAAAGAAAGTCTTGTTTAATAGAATATCAATGTTTTTCCCACCAGAAAAGTTTAAAATTGTTTTCAATACAAGCAATTATTTTTGTAAATTACAATTCGTCAAGATGGCGACAATAATCGATTACAAGGAATCAATTTAACATGAAATTGGCCAGTAAGGTTGGCCAACATAATAGAAAACCCTAACAATTCTAGCGCCATGGCTGTACATTTTACAGCTGACCATACACGATACATTTTGAATTAATGCAGATTGTTTTATATTTATGGTTAGTTTTGAACAAAATATTCCACATTAATAGAAATTTCCAACTTATATAATTTAATTTATTCATGTTTTTTTTGGTCTGGTATGGACTACACCGCATATAGCGATAATAGTAAGCATTCAACTAAACGATGTAATTTCTAAAATATTCATACCGATTGTTTTTCCAGAATTTCTAATTATTTATCGGAGATCTTCATCAACATACCCTCGGACCCAACGACAACGACTCTCAACCGGCTCCCATCATAGGGGACTGATTGATCTCATATGGGAATCCAGAATCCGTTTAAATGCATTCAACAATAATAGTCACATGATTGACAATTGTTAGTCGACAGAGGATACCAGCCCGATATAAATAAATATAGACCGTGTCCGTTGTCGTCTTTAATAGTGACACATGCGCATTAGAAATTTTTCGCATGATGGTGCGTTTTTATGTATTTACAGATACTTAAAGTTGAATTTACAATGCTATGGCTCATTTCTATGGAAACCAATAAAACACGTACACTTCAAAATTCAGTACTGTAAGTAAGGTTACTATGGAAACTAATAAAACATAGCGCGGTAAGCAATATCATAACAGCACATGTGCGGTAAGTAAATTTAATAATGTTATCACCAGGATTTGAAAATGAAGAACTGTTCGTGAAATAATTTGATCATGCGAAAAATAATGTGCCTTAAGTCCTTCTTCCAATGCGAGTGTGATAGTTGCAACACGAGCGATAACGAGTGTTGCAACCACACGAGCGGATTTACCGCACTTGTATTACAATATACTATTTTAATTTCTAATGATATGCACATGTGTAGTAAGTCTTCAAGACGCATGTGTCACTATTTAAGACGACAACGAACACGGCATTTGTCAAATTTAATAATGTGCACATGCGCAGTAGATCTCCAAGGCGCATTTGTCCCTATTAAAGATGTTGTCGAAGATGACCAAAATTTCTTCGCATAAAGATGGGGAATTCATCCAGGATTGTCCGTAGGTCGACTATAGGTATATACAGAGTTCATTGATCACTACGTATCGATTTGATGTGAAGTTAGCCAAATAAACAATCACAGGAAAGGTTAGCCAATATAACCTAAGAAAATCCCTATTAAAAGGTAACGCCAATTTTCTCTACAGCTGGCCATACACGATACTTTTTAAACCGATACAAGTTTTATGTTTACAATAGCGTATTTTCTGTTATTAATAAGATATGTACAAAATAATTGTGCAATTTTGACCATAGGATTCTGAAAAAAAAAATCGTGGAAAATTCAGTTTTTACAATGTATATATTTGAAACTAATTTACAATACGACATCTATGACGTGTAAAGGGAGTTAAAATATCCTAAGATTAATAAAGAATTGTTTTTTCTGTATGTGTGTGTGAGTTTATGTTAAAAAGAAACTTTAATTACCAATTATTTACCACAATAGAATGAGTTACGGGATTAATTAGAAACATCAAATAAATCTATACAGTATGCCGACATTTACATCCCGATTTTGTTATAAAATTCTATAAAACAAAGAGCAATTTATAAAAAAAGAAAATAGTATTATTTCGTATTAAAAAACAAAAAACAAACATGTGTTGATATGCGTTCTGTTTTTCCGTTTTGCTTTATAAGCTTGAAGCTATTTTAATGGAGAAAAACAAATAAAAAGAAATTATTAATATTAAAATGATTGTTTAAAAACGTTTCTAATTCTAAAACAACACGATTATAATTCATATGTATTTGGATGTGTAAATTAATAATCAATTAATCAACTAAATATTTAAAACACTAATAAATTAATCTTAAACCGTGATAGTACTGATAATCGTAATAGTAATAATAATAATAACAAAGAGTGTTGGACTGTACCTTGTACCAAACTTTCTATTTGAAAGTTGGCACTGGACTCCTCCTCTCTCACCGGTAGCTGTTGTGAACACAGATGGACCTACCTTTGGCTGTGTACAAAATTCACTTCATGTAGCTTATTTTTTTTTTGTTTTTTTGTGCAATTGATAATAAACTAAATGCAAGTAACAGATATTTATTTTGTTGTTGCTGTTATTGTTGTCTTTCAATATTAAGAGAAGAAAACATGATAAAATAATCGATCCCAGAGCGGGGTCACCTGTGTTCACTACACTATCACACCTAGGCAAACTAATTGTTTTTGATTATTATTATTGATTTGTTACATTTTTTTTTAATTTTTATTTTTATTTTTCCAAATATCTTGTACCTTTCTCTGCATTAATCAACTAAATTTTTATAAACCTATTTACAAAATATCTAAATGTCATCATTTTAAAAATACAATTCAGCAATTATACACAATTTAATCAATTATTCCATTAATAATTTCAAAATTAAAAATATCTAATTATTGTAATATTTATATACTCTTTACTCATCATCATCATCATGATCATCATCATCATTATTATCATTAACATCCTGAGTTTCTTTTGACGTTTCTTGAACAACGTCCACACTGTTATTTTCTATTGATCTGTTATCAAGCACCACTGATGCAGTATCTTCACTATTATCATTACTTTCATTTTTTTCTATACTTTGATTTAATGGCTCCTCATCATGTAATGGAGTATTACCACCTTTATTATCCGATTCATTATATTCAAATGACTCATTATTACTATCTTGTTCCGATTGTTGTTGTTGCTGTTGTTGTTGTTGTTGTTGTTGTGATTCTTGATTATCTTCTGATTTTGGTGAACCACCACTCCATCGACTACGTTTCTCATAATTACGATCATTGTCTTGTGACGAATTATCATGGTAATCTTGCCGAGAACGTCGCCGATCATCAAACCGACCACCACCACGATGTCGCATATGATGTGGTGCATCATCATACAATCCTGGTGGTCCACGATGGAAATCAGGATGATCAAATCTTGGTCCAAAACCTGACCGACCTAATAAACATATTATAAAAAACAATCTAAAATTAAAAAAAGCAACAACAACTACCTGATCTAGGACCACGTAGTGGTGGTCCTCCACTTCTTGGATGGAATTTATGTGGTGTTGGTGGTCCTCTCATCATTGATGGTCGTTGTATAAAATCTGGACCACCTCTCATCAACGGTCTAGGTCCATAATTGTCGCGTAATGGATAAAAATCCGGTCCTGGTCCTGGTGGTGGTCCTAAATGACCTCTAATATTACGTGCATCGAAATTATCACGAAAATCACGACGTCCTCCTCTAATAAATCGATCACCACCATCATAATCATCACGTCTCATACGTGAATGTATTGATCCTCCACCATCATGATAATCTGGATGATCGATCATTGGATTATAATCATCTAATAATGGGCCATCCATTGGATTCATTAATGGATTTTGATCGTAATCATCAATTGGTGGTGGTGGTGGTGGTAATGGTCCTACACCCATATTATAACCATCATCTATTAAATCATTAGAATTTTTATGTGGTGGTAGAAATAAACGTCGATTATCTAATAATGATGGTAATATTGTTTCAATATCATTACGATCACGTAATCGATCATTTGGTGGTAAATACATGCCTCCCCCTCCTCCGCCTCCTCCTATTCCTTCATTTGCCATTTGTTGTAAACGATCATTTAAATTCTTTTCACGTTCACGACGATCCATTAAATCATGTTCACGATCACCCCATCTATTTGGACGATCACGACGATCATCTTTACGATCACGACTGTAATCATCTCTAGAATTTCTACTTCTATCTCTCTCTCTACATTTTGAAAATTAAACAAAAATTATGATTAAATTTAAGCAAAAGTATTTTTTTTGTAATTCATTTAAATACCTATTACGATCTCTATCTCGATCTCTGGACCTACGATCCCGTTCCCCTCTTTTATCCTGTCGATTATCGATATCTATATCATTTCCGGATATACTAGAATTCGATCGATTTGCTTGATTATTACCAAATTGATTTATAGAAGCTTGTAATTGTTCACTTAACGACATTGGTCTATCTGTTTTTTCAACATCTTCCATTTCTATATCCATATTATCATCATGTTGTTGTTGTTGTTGTTGTATAGGTAATAAACTTTGTATTGTTGTTGGTGGTTGTTGTAATACACCAAAAGGTTGTGCCATACTCATTAATGTTTCACTCAAACTTTTCAATTCATTATTATTATTATTATTATTGTTGTTATTATTATTATGATTTGGATTCTTATCATTATTTTGTTGTTGTTGTACGGATATTTGTTGTAATAAATTTGTTGTATTTTGAAATGGTGAACCTAAACTAACAATTTGATTTTGCATTAAAGCAGCACCCGGTGGTGGTGGCACACCTAATGGTACATTTGATAACATTGTTGGTGGTATATTCATACCAACTGGTGTTAATAAACGATTATTAAATTGAAATGGTGATACCATTGGTAAGGCCATTGGTGGTGGTGGTGGTTGTAATAAACCAGTACCAGGTACTGGTGGTGGTTGACTTGTATCAACTGTACCAGTACAAAGATCTGTTGGCATATGTAGAAAATCTGTGGTTGTATTCTGATGTTGTTGTTGTTGTTGATTAGCTTGATTTGTCGCAGCAATACGTGCTTTCATCCATGGTGGCATTGTATCCTCATCAATCATACCACCATCTTCTAACATTTCCAAATCAATATCAGGTTTTAATTTCGACCATGGTATATAAGAAACACCTAGATCACCTTCCCAATAATCTTTTAAATCTTTACCTTTAACACCTTTACCTGGTGCCCAAGCCAACTACAATATATTTAATAATAATAAAAACTTGTTGTTAAAAAAATCTAATATGATAACGTACTGTAATAGCTTTTCCATGTAAAACGTAATTTTTCAATTTCGTTAAACAACGTGCCGCATCTTGCCGCCGATGCATTACAATAAATGCACAACCTCTAGGTGGTATCAAATCAATACTAACAATATCACCAAATTCACCAAATGTATTTGATAAATCTTCTTGATGGACTAATTTTGATAAATGCCCTACCCATAAAGTTGTACTACAAACTATAATCAATTTTTATTATTATTATTTGATAAATTTTAATTGTTCCACCCCCCCTAATACATACCGCTTAGATTATCTTTTTTAATTGTTGGTAATCCTCTCTTTTTCCTTTCTTTATCTTTTTCTGTTTCTTTTTCTTTACCACGATTACGATCCCTTGATCTTGAACGATGTCGTCTAGATCTGGATCTAGATCTAGATCGTCTTGATCTACGATCACGATCACGACGATCTCTTGATCTATCTCTAGATCTACTACGACGTCGTCTATTATAACGATCTTCATGTGGTGATGGACTTGGAGAATCACCATGATCTAAATTAATAATCTACAAACAAAAATAAACACATTAATCTTAATTATTGTAAATAGAACAATTATAAAAGAAAATTACTTCTATATCATTGGAACTATCATTTTTTTGACTAACAAATTGTACATCATTATTATTGTTATTATTATTATTATTATTTGATTGTAGTTGCTGTTGTGAAATTTCGTAAGATTGTGATGGTTGTGGTGGTTTATATCCAGGTGGTGGTTGACTAAGATCTGCACCTGTTGGTAAATAATAATTACCACTTGATGAACTATTACCAGGTTTAAATTCACATTCGGCAGCAAATGGAAGATTCTAAAAATTATAGAAAATCATTTAAATTTCCCAAAAATATATATATACTTTTTTTTTGTTGAAAATTACCGGTACAGTTTGTGCTAAATGTTTATCAAATTCATCTTCTTGTTGTTTCATTTCTTGTAATTTACGTAATTTATCCATATCAAGTTCATTATTTTGATTTGTTGATGACATTGTTTGTTGTAATGTTTGTAATTGTCTTAAAACTTCTGGATTTGTTAATAAATTGGTAACTGAATCATTATTTGGTGGTATTGTTGTTGTTGCTGTTGTTGTTGTTTTAGGTGTTGAATGTGCTTCATCATCATCATCACCATAATCAAAATCTAATAATTTCCGATCGAAATGTACAGCAGCTTCAGATTTTGTTTGATCATTACTTCTAGATAATAAACGTTGTAATTGTTGTAAATGGGCCAATACACTTGGATCGGACAAATTCTGGAAAAAAAGGGTAAATTACAAATTAATTTACACAGAAAACTACTATAACTACAATTATAACTACGAGATAAATTAGGTTCCTCTGCTCGGAAACGAATAAATAGACGCGAGGACTTTGTGGCGTAAAGACATTAAGGCGCCGTAGACACTCGGACACAATCATACAAATATTCGAATGTTCCGCTAATAATCCGTACTATTTGAGTCCGCACTAGGGGTATACTATGTATACTAAAATTGATCTCAAAAACCCCTAAACTGACATTTTGTAAAACGTAAGCCATATCGAAAATGTTATTTTTTCTCTTTAAGATATAAAAGTTTGAATATGTAATTATGGGCAGTTTTTTTTATATCAAATAATCAACTTTTTTGCTTTTCAAAAAAAAATTAACCCCCTAACATTTTTTTCTATAAAAAGCCGCTATACAATTCTTTTACCCCCAAAGTCAAGGGACAGCCCCGAAGTTGGCTACACTGCAAGTGAGCCTAGTATCAGTACCGTAGTGTCTTCGCGCCCAAATGTCCTAGACTTTGTATATCAAATAATTGAATTGTGTATAACAGTTTAAGGTGCTATTTCACATATCCTGACGTAGATAACAATAATTTTGAAAGAATTGTAAAATTTATGCCATAACAGACATAAGAGAGACAACAACACGATTTAACAATACTAGAATTAACCACAATTAATACAAAAGAATTTTGTGGCATTCGGTATAATTTGTATTAAAAAAAAAAGGTTTAAAAATGTGGAGAACTTCGCGTTCGTCATCTTCTAGACTTATGGTTTGAAAATACGTCTTTTTACATCCACGGAAAGTGGACAAAATAACTGATAACGACGTGGTTTCAAACCAACTAAAATATGAACGATACAATAAAGATTACACATCAAAGTTTTTATACACAAAATCACATTTTATCGTGTTTTTTGTCCAAAAAAAAAAGAGTCTAAAACAATATTTTACAATTTTTGAAATTAGCACCGTAACCGTAATTGTTACAAATACAATTTCTCGTTAATACAATTTGTTTTTGTTTAAAAAAAAATGAATACAGTTGTCTCAATTGTTACAATTCTTATTTGTTTATAAACTAAATTCTAAAATTTTTTTGTTAAATCAGGATATGATTGTTGTTTATCGTTGAAAACATTTCTCTTGTTTCACATTTTTCTTCCGTCTATTAATTCTATATACACAATTCTTTCTCGCTTCATTTTTAAACAAATTACTGATTATAGTGTAATTTATTAATTTTTAGTTTAATTTAGTTTGATTAATTTTTTTTTTTTTGGAACAACGCAGTACCAAGTTAGTTCCTCCCAGATGAGCACCGTCAATGGCTTGTTGTGAACCTTTGGTGGGCGTCTTTTGTAGAGCAGGGGAACCTAATATGGAACATCTGATTTAGACAGATACCAGCGCTACACAATGTGCCAAAATATCAAAAAATTTTACATCAATTCCAAGATGATAAAAACAAATTTTTTATATAAAATATATTGTTATTTTGACACACCGTATATGTTTTCAAATATTTTGTTTTTTTTTGTTGAACTTTTCAACGTTTTATTAGAAAAAACGTTTATATTCTAATAAATATGTTGATTACCAACCTTTGATGATTGATGTTGATGTATTTGCATTGATCCCATTTGATTGTAATGATGATGGTGTTGTTGTTGTTGTTGTTGTGGACAATTCTTTATGAATTGGATTATTTGGATCGGCCAAATCGAATAATGGTTGTATCACTTCTGGTGCAAATACTTGATTCTTTTGCCATAAATTTAATACTCGAATTATCTTACTCTGGAAGAAAATTTAATGGAAAACACCAACAAACATTATTTGGATTTAATCAAACTATTGGTAGTTCAAAAAAAAATAGCCATTAGATCTTGATAACAATTGATAGATAAAGGCAACTATATTCTATTTCTTTTATTGAATTCTCTTATCAATAATCTAATTATGACAAAAATTCGTGTATAATCACACAAATCTATGTTATAACCTTTAAAATTTGTGACTATTTTCTTCTACCAAATAATTATTGAAAATTTCTTTTATGATATACTCACCTTGTCCTCTGGTGGACATGCAAATAAATTAATAAATGTTTGTCGCATATTTTTAGCAAATCTAGGTGCAAACACATCTTTATCAGCACCAAATTGATGTCTAGATTGACGCACTATTGAATCAATCACATATAATCCGGGCACTTTATATTCAGCTTTACACTTTAATATAAATTTTTCAACACTTTGCACTACATGCTTATAAAATTTAATTGCTTTTATTGCTCCACGCGTGATTGCAGTCATTTTTGCTTTTGATATTGGTGGTTTCACCTCATACAATGATGATAACTGGAAAAATAAATAAAACCATTAAATATATATTAATTTTCAAATCAATTAGAAAATGATATTTTGTAGATTTTTCCGGGTAATATTGGATTTTCATTAAATTGGAAGCTTACAAAGGAACACTCATAATACAAAACAATTAGAAATATTTACCTCTGCATTAAAAGATTTAACAGCATCCATGTTGTGTTATTGAATTTTATAACAATTTTTATACAAATCTGATACGTTTATATTGCGTTTTTTCTAGATGCAATCATTTATTAATTTTCAATGTTAAAATATATTGACGACAACCAAACGCCATTTTAACTTCTTCCATGACCGATGCTCCAATGTTTCACTATAGCGCCCTCTCTGAACGAATATCTATACAAAGCACAATGATTATTTCTGTAAAACACTAAAACAAAATCTAATTTTAATGAAAATCAATAAAAATATAATTACTAATTGCAGAAATTCAATTAACATTTAAAAATTGATAAGTTGTTATTGAAAAAATACTATTTAGACCAGAAAGTTAATGTTATAGATGGCGCAAATGGTACTTCCAGGAAACTATCGAAATTGTTTGGCTTTTTGTTGATAGAGAGCGCTTTTAAGACGCTACAGCTCCAGTACCGTATTTGAATAAATCAAGCCCCTATAATTCACCTTCAATTCAGCAATACGCAGCCTGATGGTGGTGTTGAAAAGCAGTTTAAAGTACATTACATCAAAAATGATCTGTTGTTTTGCTTAAGAAAATAGAGGATTCTAACCTTAATTATTGCAAGAAAGTCAAAACTATAAACTATCACGTGTAATCGAATATTCGATAAATATAAGGTGAAAAGAAGCACATTTTTGGGTTCTACAAATTAAAATTTAGATATTATTTGTCTTGTAGTATAACCACGATATTTCAAACTTCTACTTGATTATTCTTTTCTTACTTAAAATAAATGCACTTATAATTGATGATTTCTGTCTGTAGATAATTTAATTTATTTATAAGGAATATGCTTACTGTTAAGAAAAAAGCGTAATTATTAAAAAATACCATCAGTTTATAAATATTCGTTTATTACTTGTAACACTGACAGAGAAAAAGCTTCTAGCCCTTATTTCTAATACTGTAAACTGTTTTTTAATTAATAAAATAAAATAATGACGTTGATTCACAGTGAAGTATTTAGGCCTAGGCCCGCGAGGCCCGGGCCTAGGGCGCCACAATTTGAGGGGCGGTAAAATTTGGGAGGTGACTAAAAATTCAAAATTGAATGAGTTTTCTGTCGATTTTGAGAACAATTTGTATTGCTTTCTGTCTAACATATAACAGAAATGTTATATACCGTCTAACACATTTCATCCAGTAACGTAGAAGAAACTACAGGTAATAGGACAGTCTTAATAAAGGGTAGATAATTTTACAAATATTCTACGAGCTATCTCTTTTCAGTCAGAGCAGGCCTAGGGCGGCACATCAGAGTAGGAGTAGGGTGGCACCTCAGAGCGGGCCTAGGGCGGCATCATAACCAAATCTGCTCCTGTTGATTCATGTTCTTGATAAAAATTCAGTTCCACCTTCTAATCCGTTATTTAACCAACAAAACATTGATGAAACTAAAAAAGCTAAACAAATAGATATATTTTATATGAATCTAAACAATAATCTATACAGACATTTTGCAATTAAATGAAAGCTTATAGAAAGTAATTAACATAAATTAGATACAAAAAACCAAAAATCTTAGTTATACAACTAGGGAAAGACGAAAAAACATTTGTTTCAATGTATTTTAAGCTAGTTACAAATTTCGCCACCCTGGCGCTGCGATCTTAAAATGAAATCCCAATAGATATCGGTAGATTAGGTCTAAACGTATTGATATTTCTAAAAAGGATTGCTAGATGGCACACGTTTTAATCAATTTTTTTTTAATTTTATACGATTTTCTTTGTTTTTTACTAAAAAGTACTTTATATAGCATATAATTCTACCACTAAGCCATTTCTTTCCATCTAGAGAGCATCTTTAATATCAACTTTGAATTATCTGCGTTTTACTTTTACATTTGCATTATTACCAATTTCAAATGTTTCCCTCATCTATAAAGGGTTTCTTTTAGACCTAATCTACCGATAGCTATAAATTTTTTTGGAAAAAGTCAGTATAAAGCTTTAGTATTCAAATGTACTTGATGCGCCCTTGGATCAATGAACTAAGCCCAGTTAGAGGGGTCTGTAGTTATAATCAGGGGTCGGACACTCAATGCTTTAGTATAGGAGATAAATTTGACTTGAAATTTGGCGTTTCGAGGCCTTTTTCGTTACCAACCTAACAGTTATACTTTAGTTTTATGTTACGTTAAACGCTGTAAAAATGGCAATATGAGATGAGAATAACGTTTTCTATTATCAAATAGCAGATATTATAATCAAACCACTATCTTTAACCACTGTCTGTAATTTATTCGGTTATATTTATCAATATTTATATTTAAAATCTGTTATGTTGGTAATAGAAAAGGCCTCGAAACTTTGACAAAAAAAGGCATGATGGGGGTAAAGAGTATCCGACGTCTGGTTATAAGTTATAATCAGTTATAATTAAAAACAATCGATAGCTTTTGGTTGATTGTTGTTGCAAGTCGACGTATCATGACTGCCACGTTGGCGTGAATCAGTTATAACAAATCCATCGAGCGTCATTTAGTTGGTAATTTTTTCATGATAATGTTGGTAGATTTGCTTGTTAACCTCAAATTTTTTTGTTTGTTAGCAAGTGTCATCTTGTGCTGTTTAGTTTTCAATATTTTTAAAATTTGAAGAAAATTCACACAAAAAAAAGTCTTTATTCTCCTAAATTTCTATTCAATGTTTAGAGGAACTTGTTGTTTTTTTTTTTAATTTTGTCCAATCGTAAAAGCTCCTCTAAACATGAATAATTTTCAGATATGCCGCAATACATCCGATGCAATCCCATTATATTTACCACAACGTTTATATTTAAAACCATCAGCACGTTTCAATATATCTTTACAATTACCAAATATGCGTAAATTAGAAAAAAGTGTATCACATTGGGAAATAATGGAACAATTACGTACAATGATACGTCCAGATGAATTTTGTTTATTGAAAGTAGCAAAAACAACACCTGAATTTATACGTTTCGATGCTGAAATAGATAATCGTACACGTTTAGATCGTGTTTTAACAAAATTAGATAAACAAACAATTAAATTGAAAGATATACCACAATTGATACGTTTAAAAGCTAGTGAAATGAAAATCGATTATCCAACAAGACAGAAATGGGATCATTTCTTTCAAGAATCGAAAGATATGGATGAAATGAAACCGGGCCAACGGCCTGATACAATACATTTATCAAATTTACCAAGAAAATGGTTTGTACCGTATCATATAAATGATAATGATAATGACGATAATGATAATGATGGTGGTGGTGGTGGTGGTGATGATATTTTACCATCAGAGAAGATATTCTTTCGTATATTTGAGAAATTCGGTCCTATACGTTATGTTGATATACCAATCTGTGATCCATATAGGAAAAAGATGAAAGAACAAATTTCTGGTATAAGGAATCATACAATTGATGATAAAATCTATTTTGAAGGTTATGTACAATTTAAAGATTATACAAGTTTTACAAAAACCATTGATACATTCAAAGGTATGAAATTGATAAGGAAACAAGATGATGATCACATTTATAGTGTTAATATTAAAATTGATTTTGATCGTTTAAAACATCTAAGTGATGCATCGATACGACGTCGAGAAATTGTACGAGAACGTCTTGTACGCCGACAAAAAGATAAAGAAGATCGAGACCAAAAGGAATTGGATGATAGAAAGCAGAAAGAACAAAGCGATAAGTATTTGAAATAAGGTTTGTGTTTTAAAAAGATCTAAAACAAAACGATTCTTATAGGCAGAAGGAAATTGAGCAGAAAGTAGAGAAGGAACGTCGTCGTAAAGAACGCGAAGAGAAACGTAAACGTAAAATATTGGAAAAATTGAAAATCAATGAATGCGATGAAATTAATGATAAAATAGCAAAAGAGGAGAAGAAATTGTTGAAAGCTCAACGTAAATTAGAAGCGATACGTTTAGTTGAAGAATTATTCCGTAGAATTAAAGTAATTCACTCAAATAATTATACCAAGTTTATTTTAATTGTTTTCTATTTTTAAGGAGAAAAAAGAAGAATTAAATTTAAATAATCAAACGAAAGGTACTAGTGTTGATGAATTGAAACAATTCAAAGAAATGAGCGAGATAAAATTGATGAAACAACGACAGAAATTACAGAGCGCTATTGAAGGACGGGTCGTTTTGAAAAGTATTCTAAGCGGTCGTAGACGACGCTCTAAATCATCATCCAGTTCAGATTCATCGGTTTCATCAGAGAAATTAAAAAAGAAACAAAACATTGATATTCTACCACCAGATCTAATTTACAATCCAAATTGGTATAATTACCATCCGTATCCGGCGTATTATCCGCCACCAATTCGAGGTGTATACCATAATGGACCTAGATTGAATCTTCCTGGACCGTCACGTGGTAATTTCACAATTTTTTCAAATAAAATAAAAATAATAAAACTAATTTGTATGCGTGTTACAGGACGAAATTTTGGTAGAAATCGTAATTTCGGTAGGAGATATCGTTTTAATCGTAATAATCGTTATCCACCTGATGTTGAGAAAGAGTATATAAAGTATTTTTCGAAATTTGTACCCGAACATGATGATAGAGGATCAAGATCAAGAACAAGAACAAGATCACGATCACGTAATCGGTATACACGTTCGAAACGTCGATCTTATTCAAGATCACGATCGTATAGTAGATCGTCTAGTAGTCGTCGTTCTAGATCGACAAGTCGATCGACGAGATCTAGTCGTCGATCATCGACAAGAAGGAGATCGACATCGAAGACTAAATCAAAATCACCAGAACCGAAAAAATAAAGGATTTTATCATAAATTACTTTGTTTGTAATTTTTTTTTATAATAAAAAAATTAAAAATTGTATGATGGAAGTAAATAAAATATTTTCACTGTTTTTTGTGATGTTTTCTTTTTTGGCGCTGAAAACCATCTCTTGAGGTGCAATATTCGACTTAAAGGTTTGGAAATCTTCTAAGGTAGAATTGTATTCGGAATTTCTTGAATTGCCCCTCAACCATACACGATTCGGAAATCCTTTGGGGAATACCTCTCAGTTCGTATCATCTAGCGGTTAGCTGTGGATGTATTGGCAGGACGATCAGTCAGTAAAATATTTTCTAAAGAGTGGCTACAGAAAAGGGGACACTTTTCTAACATAAACTTGCTTACAGAATTGAAGATTAATTAATCGTACATACGTAGCTTCTTTTTTGCTCTGCCAAAGGCATGGTTCTGACTCATGATTTCTTTTTGAAATGCCCCACTCATGCTGGCTGAACGGCGCCCCTGAGCAAACTGAACTGCAGCAGTATAGTTCGGATCTGTATAGTTATTCTCCACCAATTTCTCATTCTCATCGAAGTGTAGTTTCTCCTTACAGGGTTTCCAGAGTGTGTATGGAAACCATAAGCTGTTACGAAAGTTAGAAATCTAATTATGCAAATCTATGAACTTTCAGTGTCTGTATAACTCACGACTTACGTGGGTATAAAATTTACAAAACTGAGCTGTCAAAATCTTTATCTTTAGCCATTACTCTACGACTAGCTTCATCTTCTGAGGCAGTAAGGACTAACGCTACCAATAGTTATAGTCTAAAGCCGGAATCCCATGGCGGGTGATTCGGCCCGAAGCTTGTCAGTGCCGTGTTGCAGTTTAGTTCAGTTAACAGTAATAAAACATAAATAATATGGACATTTAGCATCGCCGTTTTTTTGTGATGTTTTTTTTTTATGCAAAAATCGATCTCATTTGAGATGCAATTTTTAACTTAAAGGCCGCCATAGATAGAATTGCACAGTTCTGGTATGTAGGATTTCCTGAATGCCTCCTGCTCAGCCAGACGCGATAAATCCTCTGATGAATACTTCTCAGTCCTCATCAAACAGCGGTTTGGCTCTTGTAGAGTATGTATTAATAAGAGAGTGTATTCTTAGAAATCACAAGAGAAAGCGTGTCAGTAAAATATGGTCTAAAGAGTGACTACAGAAAAGGAAAGACTTTTACCACGTAAACTTTTTTACAGAACTGAGGGCTGATTAATCGTACATTCACAGATTCTTTTTTGCCCGTCATGGTACCCTTTGAAATGCCGACTCATGCTGGCTAAAGAGCGGCTTCAACCAAATTGAATTGACGCAATGCCACACACAGTCCACTCAGCGTTTAAAATGATTCCTCTCAGATTTCTCATTCTCATCCGGACGTCTGAACAGTCCAAGTCTGCACAGTTTTCTATTACACAAGCTCCGAAAATTCTAAGGATCATAAATGTACAGGGTTTCCGGAGTGTGTATGGAGGCTTTAAGGTATTACGAAAGTCAAAGTTCTGCAACTGATATACTTGCAAAGGGGTGGCGCGCAAGAAGGAGCCTAAGATAAGACACAACTATGCAAATCTATAAACTTTAAGTGTCTGTATAACTCACGACTTACGTAGGTATAAGATTTACCAAACTGAGCTGACATAGTCTTTATCCCTAGCCATTACTTTGTGACTAACTTCGTCTTCTGAGGCAATTATAAGCACTCACCAGTAATTGTCGTCTAAAGCCGGAATCTCACGGCGCGTGATTAGACGAATCTGATTCATAGTAACTCGAGCTTGTCAAAGCTGGGCCAGGCTTGTCTCGGACAAGTAAGTAATAAACAGTAATAAAACATAATGAATATGAACACTCAGAATCATATCGCAGCTTGTCTCGTGGCCGCCTATTACGTTGTGGTTGTTGGAACATTAAGCAAAACCAAAAAAAAGGCGATGGTGGATAACATTTTTATATAAAGCTCGTTTGATCATTGTATTTTAAATTTATTTTGAAAACAATAATAGCGCATTTATCAACGATAAACCTGAGTGCTACGAAGTAGCATTTTCCTGTGGATCAGATCCGTCGTATGACGAGTCGAGCCTAAAGCGACTCGCCTTCTCTTTGACGACCAGTCTGGCTCGTGGTCCCTCGAATCACGCGCCGTGGGACTCCATCTTAACGAACCCAAGTATCATTAAACCTGCAATGTTACACGTTTTTGCTTTCGTCTAACACTGCACAGTTAGCACGATAGTGTAAACAATCAAAACCAACCAAAACTGTATCAAATAAAGAATCCAACATATCCAAATTGCTACGCTATCAAACGCATTCGAAATATCCGTAAACACCAAAAAATTGTTTGTCAACTAATTGTTCAGTGATGAATAAAAATGCCATCAATGAATCTAATCACCGTTTTATTTCTTTATCCCTTAACCCCTTAAGATATATTTTAAATTCAAATATACTGCACACCTAGTTATGCGACACAGATTACGATCGCTTCTTTTTTCTACGGCATTAACCAATTTATAGGAAAAGAGGATAAAGGGGATGCGTAATATTGCGTAAACTCCCTCGTTACTACACGACCGATTTTCAATGAATATAAGTCGTATATTTTTTTCCTCTCTTTCAAATAAAGTATGAAAGAAAAATCAATACGATAGGGTGGTTGATTCTTGTGGTCCTCTCTTATCTATCATGGGATTATCTTGTATAAGTTGTAGTTATGTTAATACAAATAAATTGGAAAAGTTTGTTGATTTATAGTCAGTTTTGGAATTATATGTAGGTATATGCAACAAATTCTTCAACAAAACTATAATTTTGTGGCACAGTTTAAAATGAAATTATAACGAAATTAATTACAATAATTCATATCAATCGTTAAACAAAATAAAAGTATAGAAAACAAGTTTCAAGTATATTGCGAGTGTAAAACATTAATTTAGTTGAAGAGAGCTTTTCTCTGAAAATCTTCAAGAAACTAAGTGAATTTATAATACAAAAGCAAAACGATAGTTTGTCAAAGTTACCCCTAAATATTTTACAATTTAAATTGAACCACCAACGTAAAATCGAAGCAAATTCAAGAAGAAAAACTCTACGAAAAGAATAATAATAACATCACGTAATTTTTGAAAATGTATGGATCAAGCTAAACTTCACCTCATAAAATACATTTTTTCTTGACAATACAACAGAAAGCTTTAGAGATATTTCAGCATCATATATAGGCTTTGTCGACATTCTACAGGTGTTTGGTAGGAAGTTTTGATATTTATTGAAAAAAATCAACGCAATGCAACAAGTACAGTAGCTTAGTATTAATCAAAATTGATTTTCACGCAGTATGATCATCATCATCATCATCATCACCAACACCATCATCAACGTTGTTAGAACTTTTCAAGTTTTCGGTGTCTCCTGAAAGCACCTCAACGGCGTTTCAGTTATATTCCGGTATTCGACTGTAGTAGATCGGACTACTCTGATTTGTAAATCATCACGTGTGCTGAATAAAAACTGAAATTCATTTTCCATCGAAGGTAAGTGGAATTTTTCAGTGTTTTCCATTCGATAATTTTCAATTAGAAAAAAAAACAAATAGGTAAACAAAAGTTTAATTGAAAGATTAAAAGAGTGAGACAACTTATTTATTTAACGTAAAGTTTAAAGCTAGACTTAAGGGTTCTTTTGTTTAAAATTCAACTATACAGCAAACTTTATGATTTTTCAAAAATGTTGGATTCGGTTTTGAGAATTTAATTAAAATTGGAAAAACATAACAATCGGTAGTAGATTGAAATCATGTTATATAATGATTATTGTGTAATGAATGAAAATTGATCCTTTTATTGTGTAAAAGAGTTTTGACAACAAGATGACGTCTGTTGTTGGATTATATTTTACTCCCCAAAAAACACACAATACGTAAATCTATAATATCAGATTGTGGTGTATTTACAGTCCAATTCCAACAATTTGAAATTAGTTACAAGTTAATCTAAATAGAATTCTTGTTCTAATATGAATATCATTTTAGGATTAACTATACTCTCCCTCACAAGTAATTTCAATAATTGCTAGAATTCTATGTATTGTATAGATAGTTATATTAGTTTTGTAATCTTTTTTTTGTTATTAAAGAAATTAAAATCAAATAAATAACGTAATCATTTACTTCTGACACATAAATGAGACCGCTGATTGTTGTTTTGTTAATAATTACATACACATCATAGATAACAAAAAAACGGTGGTTTTATTCTAATTAATACAGTTGCAGGATTATAATTAATCCACCTTATAATCCATTGATAATACATTTATTACCTAGTTTTTTTCAATCTTTTGTTGTTGATTGAAATACGAAACAACAACAAAAAAAAACGTTAATTAAATAGAAATAAGGAAACTTTTCCTATTAATTTCAATTCTAATTTATTTTAAGCACTTTATTGTTGCTAAATTCTGTTTAAAAACGAAATAATGAGTGGGTGATATTTGTTTTTAACGTGAAAATTTCGTTCGAAAACTAATCGTATAGAAATGGTGGATGCGCCGGGCTAATATTACAAATATTTCAGGAATTCGTCCAGTTATTTTTTTTAAATTTGTAAAACATAGTTTTACGGCTGCAAATTCTGATAATGGTGGCATTTATGAAATTGACCAATTGACCACTGTATAATAATGCGAATTGATAAAGTTGGGATAGTTTTCTAAATTACAGCTTTATAGTTGGAAATTTTGAATAAATTATCATTTTAATTGTGAATACTTAAATGACTTAATGCACTAACAACTACAACCATCCTATTATTGTTCGAACTTTCGTCATAATCCTCTCACTAAACTACCTCTGATCATATTTACGAATATGTAAATGAGGAATATTCCTATTGTTATCAATTTTATATTTAAATGATTATAAAAACTCGAATAGATTCAATTATAATCTTGAATTAGGACTTGAAAAAGATTTCGTTTACGTACGTACGTACATTTCGTCACGAAGTACTCTAAAATTTGAACGATGACTACTCTAACATTTAATAACACACACACACAGTGTAATTCAGCAACTTGGACCAATACTCTTGATACGAGAAAAACGAATCTTTTCATATTGTAGATATACTTGAAAAATATATTAACAAAATAGGGAGAATTCAATAGCTTGTTACAATACATAATATATATAGAGAGAGGGCGTGTAGAGAGAAAAAGAATCAAATCTGTCAAATACAGGAAAAAGGGCTTGATTATGTTATTAGTGATGATGATGATGATGATGATGTTGTTGTTATCACAAAACATTTCAAGCAAACATCCTCTCATTAATGTCGAATATGTCAATCAAATAACAGGCTTAATCTTCTCATTTTCATCAATACACTTTCAACCATAGAAAAAAAAAATCATTAATGATTTCCAATTTTAATTGATTTCTACGTACGCACACAATTTTCAGGAAATATAATATAAGTTGTTTCATGCCTTTATAATATAGTTTACGAAAAGATCAAGAGTCAACTTCTGCACACATTTAATTTAATTTGTGAAAATCGTAATAAGTTGAAATGTCGTCTTCTTTATACTTTACATTAGTTAGATACGATCCAACATCTATATATCTATATCTATATAGGTATCTTCTTTATAAAATGTAGTCCATTTTCTTTATTATATAGTCTTTAATAGAATTTGACATCGAATAGAAGCTTTTAAGTTCAATTTAATATAAAAATTGTGTAAGAAGAAGATGATGATCATGATGATAAAGAGAAACTTTACATATCTCGGCGAATAAAGCCCGATTTTTCGATTATGTAATAACTGATAATGATGTGGATTATAAGAATAAGACGCAGCTGGCAATCGTACTACCTTCCTAATTAGAAAAATCCACATTTTTTCTGTTAAAACTGCAATTAATCAATTAAGAAAAAACAAATTATACCTGGTTTTATCCGTATTTATTCAATGGAATAGTTGAAAGAGATAACATCAGAATATTAATAACATCATTTTTATAAACAATGCACGTAAACTATCTTGAATTTATCGAATCAGGGGAAAAATTCACTTCATTGTTGGGTTGAATTTAATCAAAATACCACGACTTTCGTGGTTTTTTTTCGGTTTTTCGTACAAAATTGTTGTTCTTTTTGACCATCAAAGGACTCTCATGTAGCAAACATTAGAGAACCACCACAATAAACGAGGACAAAGACACGTTTAATGTATTTACAAACAAAACAAACAATTTGGTGTCGTTCTTGTTAATTTATTAGCAATAAAATGACCACACGAAAAAAACAATAATCCAGCATATGTAGGTAAAAAAAAAAAATCAAACTTCTATTTGTTGTAATCAAACAATAATGATTTCAAATAAACTATACTTCGTTCATGTTAACGTAAGAGTAATGAGAGCGCATGCACCATATTCAAATTATTGCAATACTATTGGTAATTTATTGAAATCGTTCAATTTGATTGGTTTACAGATCATGTGGCATTTAATATTGTTGATAACAATCTGCTGTAATATATTGGTAGATAGTAAACCAATAGAAGAACAACCATTAGAAGGACCACTTTGGCCACAACAATTCGCTTTAATCTATCCGAAAAATTTGTTGGATAGAACGTACCATCAATCCAACTTTCAACAACAATTATACAGTACAGGTATGTGTTTATAGTAGAAAAATCGATCATATATATATTTGTGGTCATTTTGGCAAATTTTATTATAATCAAACAAAAATTCACCCCACATTTAGTTGATTGTATTTACAATAACGTATATTTATATCCGTGTAGACTATAAATTTTCTAAAATATAAAAATAATTTGTTTCAACCATAAAATATAAACATTATTGACACATAAACACCTGTAAGGGGTTACTTTTTATATTTACAATTTTAATATAAATATCCATTGCATATAGAAAGCTATTAAATTTGACAATAGGAAGTTTAATGGTAAAACAGTAATTTGTAAACCAAATTCATTCCCATGTCTTTAAAACTAAATCAAACAAAGTAAACTTTATTACCAGAACGATTGTCGTTGGAAATCGATCATATTTAGCGGCGAGTACTGTAAACAGACTGTTTCGCCCCTGCATTTATAATACATGGACTCCGAATAGCGGCAGGGGAGAGTGTAGCCTATCACATTTAAAGACAGATAGCTTCTGCCGTGGCAGTCTTATTCTTTCTAACTCATCGTGAGTTAGTGTTGCTAGATCGGAAGAACCAATCGATAAAATTCGGTAGAATTCGGTAGATTATACTACTATAAAATATGTGTATGCGCATGTGCAGAAAGTTAGAAAGAGACCACTTGCCCCGGCGCAGAGATATGGAGGTAGGGAGAATACGCTTCAACCTGCGCCAACAAGCTAAAATTGAAGGCCGCCATTTTGCCGGTCATTAATGAACAATTCTATTGGGATTTGTAGCTCAGCCATACCCACCCTGGTGGTGGTTTTGAGAAACAGTTCAAAGTACATATACTTTGATACAGTGACCGGCAAAATGGCTGCCCCCATGCCGTTCCATCAATATTGGGTGCGCAGTGGTCGAAGCGTATTCTCCCTACCTCCATATCTCTGCCCCGGCGTTATTCTCTGTCCTTAAAACTTGGTGTTTGAAACTGCACCATTGTTCAGCATAGGGATTCGGAGTCAATGTATTATAAGTCTATGGTCTCGCCACAAACTACCCACCACTACCGTATATGGTCAAACAATCTGTATATTGAGACCTGCCTTTAACCCTATGGGCCAATTGGGCTAAGCCCCATGCTTAATTCAATGTGATTAGTGCCTGTGCAAACGACGCTGATCACGCCTGTTAAACGCAACCAAGACGTGCTGCAAGTTCGTTAAAATCAGTACTATGACGTCGGTCGGGACAATACTGTTTATGCTGTCTTTGATATTGTAGTGGTACTTCCTATGATTTTGTAACGCGATGCTCGCATGCGTTTGTATCAAGTTAAAAGCTACAACGAGTTTCTATCGATACAAACAACAATCATCTACTATAACGACTTTTTAAGCGCTGCAAACGTGCGTGATCAGCATGCGAATAAAATTTACGTATGCATTAGACCTTTGTGTGCCAAATTGTTTTTATGAAGTAAAAACTCCTTCATATAATAAATTGTTTTTAATTCAGGTCGTTCAAGACGATCCTTTGTATATAAATAATAGAAAAATTGTGTATTGATGATTTTTTTTTCTCTCTCTCTCTTGTGTCAACAGATGATAATACAGATGATTACGATGTAGTTGTACCATCGAAATTTTCAAATAATAAACGTGCATTGGCAATGATCGGCCGTTGGGGACCATTCACAAATATTGGTAAACAAAGAACACCGATACGAAGTAATACAGGATTAGAAATTGATACAAATATTAATACACAAACAAGGGCTAGAATGCAAGGACAACCATTAAGATGGGGCTAAATGATGATTTATCTGGCTAACGTATATAGGTACATGGTGAAAAGACGATTTTTATTCTCTCATCTTTAACAATAAATAATAATAATAATAATAATGTGTGATAAATTGACCAAATCGATTAATTATTGTTATAGTCTGTTCCCCCTCTGACGTCGTCACAACTATATAGATTTAATCAATTTGTGCTGAAATATTGGTACAAATGGCCTAGATATTTTCGTTAGAAAATTGATCTTTAAGGATAGATTTATTATAGTAACGGCTCTAATATAATTGACCCTGTTTTTTTTTTGTAATTTAAAAATAAAAATCGTCTTTTCTCTTCAATATAATATTTAAGAAAATAATAATAATTTTTGTTTAAAATTTACGAAATGGAAAATAAACAAAAAGAATCAAAAAGACTGCGGTGTTTCAGTTTATATATAAAATTAGGAAGATTCTTGCCCCTAATTACCTACCCTTTAAAAAAATTTACAGAATGAAAATCACGCAATAAATGGATGTGTTATTCTTGAAACTTTTTAATTTCATTTGATTGTTTTTCTTGGGAAATTTTAAACTTTAAAGTGTATTGTAAATTTGATGTAAATTTTACAAAAAAAAAAAACAACAATAATTTTAATTTACATTGCAGTTTCTAAACTATACTTATTAATACAAATTGTTAATGTATTTTATGTTGAATATTCTATAAATAGAATAGTGAAATTTAACCATAATGTCTATTATTAATTCATTTTAAAATTAATTACCAAGACCTCTTTTATCAATAAAAATCAATAATCGTAGGTCAATAGCCGTTATCAATAAAATTCTGATAGGTATTGTTAGATATCGGAAGAAAAGAAGCGGACAATAAGGTTGAATCTGTGATGATGATGATGATGAAAGGTAAGTTTTTCGTACCATTTTTCTACTGTCATAATTTTTGACAACTTACAAGCTTTCCTCTTATCATCCGCTTCAGTAAATAAGAAATTTCATAATGTTTAAAGCCTATAATAATCCGACAGATCTGGGCAATGGGATAAATGCAACAACAACTTTTGGATAGATGTTGTGGAAAAATTGTGAAAAACAAGTTACGTGTGTATCAATATACCTATACGATCCGGAAACGGAACTACCTACATTATTTGGTTTAATTTAAGATTCAAACCTATTATCTAATCTATTTACATTTCAAAGAGGATATATTGTTTTACTAACAATAGAATATTGACAAAATAAGCTGATTTCGACATTTCGTCATCACACAAAACTAACAATATAGGTACAGCTTCTTACCTTCCTACATTTCTATGTGTGTGTGTGTGTGTGTGTGTATGTGTGTTTTGATTCAAGCAACTATGGTTGCTTATATACAGACTAGGTGTTTCTAATAAGAACATAGGCAAAAATACCTTCCCACTGTTAGGGGTTTCTCACAAGTTAGAAAGACAATCATGATAAAGATCGGAAAATTCAATAAGAGTTGAGTGAATGAAAGCGTGTGTGTGATGTTTAGAGAAATGTCTAATTGTAAGAGTGGGTGGTGTCAATAACCGAAATGATTGAACGTCTAGCCCACTGTTTCCCAAGCGGTGTGCCTATAGGTGTGAGACAAATTGGGTTTTTGTTTCAGTTATAAATCGTATCGGATTAGAAACAACTAAATATGGTTTTACAGTGTTGCGGAAATGTTGTTGAATTTAAAGTGTGCCTCTAACTAAAAGAGATTAGAAAACACTGGTTTAGCTACTTATTTTCTATAGACTGTGTGGTGCTGGTATTTTTCCCTATGGTGGTATAAGAAACGCCAAGTCTGTATAATAACAATAACACACACAACGACAATTTAGATTTTATTGTGTTGAAACATCGTGGAAGAGATTTACTGTTGTTATAGCTTGTCAGTGTACCCACCTGTCTTGTCTTATCCTGTACCTGACTTTGTTATGATTATTGATTACTGCTTGTATGTTGTATGAGGTGTAAATGTTAAATGAATATATACCTAGGGATAATCATACAAAAAAAAATGATGTCTTTGTTAAACAAATCATGCGAAATTGATTCAATTTAACTAACACTTCGGTGGATGAGCAGGCAATTTTTTAAAATCCATAATAAACAAAAAAAAAGTAGTAGTCGATTAATCGAATAGAACCATCACCATAAAGGTGGTGACATACGTACAATTAACCAATCATCTGTAACAATGAATTTTCGATATTCAATTGTTTGAGTAACTGATTGGTTGCCAGCGAATTAATGAAAACAATCAGTAGCGTAACATGAACAAATTACATTTATCTTAACGATTTTTATAGCGAAATAATTACTTATAAAAACAGTAATTTAGTTTATTTTATTGTAAAAGAAAATGGTAAATTTTGAAATATTCAACTATACACGCCACTGGTTGCTTATATTGTTCTTATAATAAAGGGGAGGGGCTTTAGTAAAACTATCATACTTTACTAGCAACCATGGTGACGTGGATAAAACTGACCAATGACATTGAATGTTCTTACAATTTCTGAAATAACCAGTGGCGTAACGTAAATTGATACTGTTGAAAATAAGTAGAAGGAAAATTAATGAAAATTTGATATTTTTTCTTTATAGAAACACGGCAACTTCCTGCCTGTATATTATTATTATAACAAAAATTCCATTTAGCGTCTGAAAGGGGAAAAAGTTTAACGTTCTTTTGTAATATATAGTTATATGGAAATACAATATGTTAAGATACAGGGGCTGAGATTGTTTTGTGAACAAGAAATGTCGATTAAAGGCGTGAAATAAACAACAAGTAGATGAAGATTAATGTTATGAGAAAATAAAAGGGTTGTTTATGGTGTACGGTGGTTAAATTGAAAAATTAAAATTCTCTTTATGTATTAAAATAATTGTGTCAACTATGTGTGTTTTATAAATTTAGATTATTATTCATTTGATTATTTTGAACTATTTCTCCAGATGACGATGATGATGATGATTATGTTGATGATCTGGAAATTTATTGATGAAATCGAGCTTGTGGTTTAATAATTATTAAGCGTGTTATGCAGCTGTTGTTATAATTTTGTGTGTTGGAATTCAGTTTATTGAAAATACTCCTTACAGTAGGAGAGAGTGTTTTTGATTATAATTCAAAAGTATAATGGGGCTTTAATTAAAAAATTAAGGTAATTTTGAAACAATTTATCAATTAAATTACCACACATTTCTAATAATTACAATAATAAAATAGAAACGATAAGAAAATTGATTTATGATTCACAATTCGCACTTTAAATCGCTCTTTTATATTGCATATCGGCTATATTCCTACCTTTGTACAATAATAATTCTATTACCTACGCTACTGAACGTGCTCTTTCATCTATTATTTCTATCCGCATAATATAGATAACAAAAAAAATGTTGGTATAAAAGAATTATTAAAATTTTATCAATTGATTTCCAATTAATGGTAATTTTGGTAGACAGGTACACAAGTGTTCTTTTTCAATTGAATTAAATCAATAAAAAGTTAATTAATAACATCAATTGATTTACTATTTTTTTTTGTAAAAATCAAGCCCTAAGGGTAGGTGGTTGGTAGCACTTTAGTATTGGTAGCAATGTGGTTGGTAGCAGGAATCGCATAATGGGAGTCTAAAAGCCTACGCCACATTATTAATTAAACAAGCAATTACCTAATATTATTTTAAATAAATGAAGTTTTTTGTTAATAATAAAAACTTATTTATTTTAATCCGATTAACAGGTCGGAAATGAGTGCTTACTGTTTTTTTTTTTATTAAAGCTCCGAAATAACGAAATTGTGCTCGTAATAACGCGTATTGTTACAAAATTTCGAATTAATTCAATTTCGTGACTTCTATTTATCTACCTCAAACAAAAAGTACCTATTTAATACAAAGATGTGTTCACCTACTTTCACGTTTGATTATACACGCGATTTTTTGCGTAATTGCATCTTTAGTGTCGGATAGAATGTTTGAGATTATATTTTTGCACTCGTGCCTCTATAAGTACCTATGCCAGTACGGTCCTGTAATTTCATCGTCAAAAAGGAGCAAAGGGATGTATACCAGCTAATCTAAATGGTAATTGAAGAACAGTTGGATAACAATTTAAAAACATGAATGCATTAATAGATTAAAACATTTCTTTTTTTCCTAGTTTCAAATGAATAATTTTTCTTTTATTTTTTAGTAAAAAAAAAACAAAAAGGGTAAAGTCATGTTGTGGAGAAACAAATGTTTTAAGAATTGTTTCTATTTTTCTCTACTTAGTTTTTGGTTAATTGTTCCTGTTACAACACAAAACGGTAAGAATTTCGTTTTTTTTTCAAATTTTCTCCTCTCTATTTATATCTCACAGTGTACAATATTGTTTTAATTAAGCTTTCTTTTTGAATCTAATTATAAACTCATTTAATTTTCTCTTTAATGGATTGTTTCGTTCATTTTCTTAAGATTATAGTGTGTTTCACAAAAAAGTATGGCAGTAGTATTTGCGAATCCGCATCTTTGTCATTGTTACACTATAAACAACCAGTGGCGTACGGGCTGGATATAACTAACGCTATAAAAATACTCGCATGATGCCATCTAAGGAGTATAGAAACGATGACTTTGCATGGTTCTCAATTCATTCACTAGAGTACGCTGCAACATTAAATACCATCCATTATGGTTAGATCCTGTTCAGACACGGCGGAATCTGCGCGCTTCAAACCGCGCGAAAATTGATAGTAGCGGTAATCGGGCGGATATACAAGCGCCATCGAAGCTACATTTCAGTCAATATGCTGGCACACATCTTCAACATGCAGCAACCGCCTTGCAACTGAACGACCTCTCGAATTGAATCCTGTAGCAATACAACTGTGCGGATCCTCGGTCCGTGCGGACAAATATGAACAAATATGTAGGTGGTTATGCAAAGATGATCCGCCTCGGAAACCGCGCAGGCGCAATCCGCGCGGTTTTCCACCGTGTCTGAACAGGGTCTTAATACAATAAATAGTAATAATAATAATAATGATACGCCACTGGAGGTTTTCTTTTATCTCTACCAATCAAATTTGAAACACCTAAATATCGAAACTCAACTTTTATTATGATTGGTTGATGCCCACCATTTTGTTGATGGTTTTTAAATTGTTTTTCCAGATAATATAATCGATTTAATTCATATATCTGATTTATGGTCAGAACCATCAGGTATTCGACGTATTTTAGGTAGATGTTTTGATAATAATAATAATAATAATAATAATACGCAAACAACAATTGAACCGTTAAAGAATGATTGGGCGTATCGTTTTGATGAACGTGCAAAAATCTCATTAAGTTCAAGTGAATATTTTCCAGAAGGTTTCCCACAAGATTTCTCCGTACTTATGGTTATTAGACCGATGCCAGGTAATAAATTCGTTGAATTTATATACAGAAATCATTGTATTTTTGGTATATTTTTCGTTTTTTATATTTTTATTTATTATTTCGTTTTTTCCTGATGACGATATTCTAAAATTAAATTATCTAGGGCAAATTTATCCCTTATTCACATTATATAGCGACGATGGTGATGAACAAATTGCTATATCAATAGGGAAAGATGTTAGTTTTTATTATGAAGATATCGAACAGATGCCAGAGGAGAATAATTTGATTTCATTTAATACAGCGATAGATGATGGAAAGTAGGTGAAATAAATGTTTGATTTTTGATTTTGCAAGCAACAATAATCATATTTCAGATGGCATCGACTAGGTTTTAGTGTTAAAGGCAATTCAATTACATTAATTAAAGATTGTAATGAAACGATCACAAGATCTTTAGAAAGACAACCAACTTCTAAATTAAATGTAAATGGTATCATGACTCTTGGATATGAATTAGCTGATGATGAGTTCTATAATGTACGAATCACTATATTTACACTTTACACTATTACACTACTCTTTTCACGTTTCTTTTTTTTTTTTAATTTTGCAACAGGGTGATTTACAAATATTCAAAATTGCACCAATACCGGATGAAGCATACGAATTGTGTAACTATCATGCGCAAGACTGTGACATGATCTTTGGAGATAGATCAGAACCAACAACTTTGCATGTCTTAACCAACAACAACAACAACAACAACAACAACACAGCATTTCTAGAATATGATGGAGAAGTAACTACTATTAAATTAGACAATGACGGTTTAACAATGACGTCATCTATAAGAGGAGATGTGACTGAAGAGATCGATTTCGATTTTATACATCCAACAGTAAGCAATTCTGTAGACACAGGAGAAGATGAATGGATTACATCAATGCCGGATGTAATATATTCAAATAGAGGATTACCAGGTCCTAGAGGTTATCCAGGTCCGCCAGGTTTACCAGGACCACCGGGACCTAAAGGTGAAGAAGGTAGAAGTGGTATACATGGTATGCGTGGTCTTCCGGGTCCGCCAGGTCATGTTTTCATGATCCCTGTAAGCAGAAGGAATACCTACAGTTACATTTGTTTGATTTTAATTTTTTGATTTGTATATAGTTAAGTTTGCAAAGTAATGAAAAAGGGCCTGATGTACAAAGCGAAACCTTTAGACAACTACTATCTCAACATATGATGTCAATGAGAGGTACTGAAGGTCCGATGGGCCTTACTGGTGTTCCAGGACCTCAAGGTCCACCAGGTCCTGAAGGTAGTAAGGGAGAACCTGGTGAAATTGGCGAACCGGTAAACAGAAGCTTAAAATTGTAAATATTATGCTAACATAGTGTATTAAAGGGATTAAGAGGTATTCGCGGCCCACTAGGAATGCCTGGTAGAGAAGGTAGACGAGGTCGTCCCGGCCGAGATGGTGATCGCGGTGTAACCGGACCACCTGGTGCAAAAGGTGAACAAGGTTTAATTGGTCTACCAGGCATAGTTGGTGAGAAAGGAGAGAAAGGAGCGATTGGGAATATCGGTGAACCAGGTCCACGTGGTCATACTGGTTTACCAGGTGATGAAGGTCCACCAGGATTACCTGGTATGCCAGGTGAAATGGGTCCTAGAGGTTTTCCAGGACCTAGAGGGATACCTGGAGTATCAGGACCTCCGGGTATACCAGGTGTAGAAGGTCCACCCGGAAGTAAGGGAATGACAGGACCTACTGGACCACAAGGAGCTCCTGGACAAACAGGTCCGCCAGGAGTAATGGGTTCACCGGGTCCGCAAGGTTTATTAGGACCACCAGGAATTAAGGTAAATACTTTTTTGTGATAGTTGCAGTGGTTTAATGATTAAAATTAGGGTCCTCCAGGTAAGCCAGGTATTCCGGGATATCCTGGGGCTGAAGGACCACCTGGTAATTCTGGGCATCCGGGAGTACCAGGCATTAAGGGAGATCAAGGTCCTATTGGATCACAAGGCTCTGTTGGATTTCCTGGACTACGTGGTGTGAAGGGTGATGAAGGCAAACGAGGTCCTCAAGGAGAGAAAGGTGTTAAGGGTGAAAGAGGATTTGAAGGAGAAAAGGGTGATACAGGACCTAAAGGCGATATAGGGTCAATAGGAGAACCTGGAATACCAGGTATTGAAGGACCTGAAGGACCTAAGGGCTTTGATGGCCCGAGAGGAGAAACTGGTGCATTGGGACCTCCAGGAGAGAAAGGAAAGGAAGGACCGAGAGGGTTGATAGGTTATCCCGGTAATACAGGTGATAAAGGTGACAAAGGTGCAACAGGCGGTGAGGGTTTGTCAGGAGAAAAAGGAGAAAGGGTAAAAGAAACTTTAGTTACATTTTCTAAACAATTTAAAATGGTACGCTTATCCATATCCCGTTTAGGGAAATCCAGGGGCACAAGGAGAAAGGGGTGAAACCGGGCCTAGAGGTTTTCGTGGTGCTCGAGGGCGTAGAGGAAGTGAAGGGTTACCAGGACCGAAAGGTGATACTGGACAACCTGGACCTGCAGGATTGCAAGGTGAAATTGGCCCACCAGGGCTTGAAGGTCCGCGTGGATTTGTAGGACCTCAAGGCCCATTAGGAGCTAATGGCAAAGATGGTATGCCAGGACCACCTGGAGAACGAGGTCCTCCGGTATTTAAAACGTTACATTGGTTTAGATATCTTAATGTAAATACAAATTGTTTCAGGGAGAACGAGGTCCTATTGGATCTATAGGTGCACCAGGAGTTATTGGTCCACCAGGTCTCACTGGAGAACCAGGTCCGATTGGAGAACCTGGAGCGCCTGGTCCACAGGGAAGTCCCGGTGAAGCTGGTCCGCCAGGAGAAATAGGAAAAGAAGGATCGCCTGGACCTCCAGGTCCAACAGGTGTACCAGGTCCTCCAGGCTCAACTGGATTGCCAGGTTTCCCAGGTGAACGAGGACTATCTGGTCTTCCGGTGAGTATTAAGTAAGACAATTGCAATTACTCACAAGTAAATGAAGGGCTTACCAGGAATGAAAGGAGATACGGGTGCAATAGGACCGCAAGGTGCAACTGGTGATAAAGGACAACAAGGTGAACCAGGTAAAGATGGACCTCCAGGTCCCGAAGGCAGGAAAGGACCACCAGGACCACCTGGCTCTATCGGAGCTAAAGGGGAACCAGGTGAACGAGGTTTGCTTGGTCCAGTTGGTAGAGATGGTCTTCCTGGTAGTAGAGGCTTACCAGGTTTACCTGGTCCAGTAGGACCTCCTGGTGAGGACGGTGATAAAGGAGAGATTGGCCCACCTGGTGAGAAAGGTGTCAAAGGCAGTCGTGGAGAAACTGTAATAACTGAGACAAATTATAATATATTCAAGAAACTACACTAAATCTCTTATACAGGGTCCTATAGGTAGTCAAGGACCAGCTGGCCCACGAGGTGAACCTGGTTCATTGGGCCCTCCAGGTGACAAGGGACCTCCTGGTGAAATCGGTCGACAAGGACAGAAAGGTGAAGATGGACCTGTAGGTTTACCAGGTGCCTCGGGACCGATAGGAACCCAAGGTCTGCCGGGTCCACCTGGAAGCAAAGGAGAAATCGGAGATGTAGGACAAAAAGGACCACCAGGACCACCTGGATCTCCTGGAGAGGCAGGACGACCAGGGCCCCAAGGTGGAGAAGGTTTACCAGGACCACCTGGATTAGAAGGTCTTCGTGGTCCTAAAGGTAATACAGGACTACAGGGACAAATAGGTCCTCCAGGATCTGATGGCAAACCTGTAAGTTTTAATGCTACAGTCGGTCATTCTATAATGTACAGGAGTGAGCGGAATGTCAATTTTGACAGCCGCCCGGTGAGACAGAGTGGCGTCGACAATAGACTCTAAATTTATTCATACACACGAAAATAAAGCAATTTATTCTTTTTTGAATGTATCATACCGCTCACTTCGGTACAATGGAGAATATTTTTACTAGAATTCAGTGGCAAAATTTTATAAGTATATATACTATTATACAGGGAGAAAGAGGACCTCCAGGAGCCAAAGGTGATGAAGGTAAAGCTGGTCCACAAGGGGCACCTGGCGTTAGAGGAGAACCAGGAATTGAAGGACCGATAGGGCTAGTTGGTGCAACTGGTTTCCCAGGTCCTCCAGGTCCTGCTGGCCCACCGGGAATAAAAGGCGAACCAGGAAAGGATGGCGATGACGGACAGCAAGGTCCACCTGGTGCACCTGGTAGTAGTGGTCCTCCTGGAGAAGTGGGACCAGTTGGACCACCTGGTAAACCTGTAGGTTTATAACCTAATTAGATTTACAAACTATTCTATAAGCACGAAATTTAGGGCACGGATGGACCACCTGGGATTCAAGGAAACACTGGTTTGCCTGGCGAAAAAGGTGATGTAGGTCCTGTTGGACCGCTTGGTTTGCAAGGACCTCCAGGCCCGGATGGAATTCCAGGACCTCTTGGAGTACCTGGATTACGTGGAGCACCCGGACCAGCCGTAAATTGATCTTACAGTATACAAGAAATGATTTGTATACAGTTCTGTTGCAGGGAGAACCAGGTCCACCTGGTAAAGAAGGAGTCGCAGGTTTACCAGGAAAAGTTGGACCTAGTGGAATGAAAGGACAAAAAGGTGATCGTGGTAGACGAGGTCCTAAAGGGCATAGGGGAGAAGCGGGAATGACTGGTTTAAAAGGTGAAATAGGTGATAAAGGACAGAAAGGTGATAGAGGTCCTATTGGTCCTGAAGGACCTAAAGGAAACACTGTAATTTCTTTTAAAAAACAATAATAAAGATTTTGCAATATATATCGTACTGTTTATTAGGGGAGTGATGGACCTCCAGGAATGAAAGGTAATGAAGGTCCGCCGGGACCTATGGGTCCTGAGGGTCCTGCTGGCCCCAAAGGATCTGATGGCCAGACTGGAATTAAGGGTGAGCCAGGACCAGCAGGCCCACCAGGACCTCCAGGACCATCAGCTGAGATGCCATTAGTACCACCTGAACTACTATTCAGTGAGGAAATATCAAGAAGTCGCAGAAACGTTGAAGATTCGATGTAAGTTGTATATGTCTCTCTATTACCAACAAGTTTAATAAATTTCGTTTAAGTGAGGATTTACTAAAAAAAGGAGACGAAGAAATTAATGAGAAATTTTTAGATATGTACAGTACCATTTATACGATGCGTGTAGATTTGGAAACATTCCGAAAACCAACGGGTACTAAAGAAAACCCAGCGCGGACTTGTAGAGATTTGCACTATGGACATCCTCAATTTACCGACGGTATTTCCATTTAAAAAAATTAATCAAACCTAATTAATTACAAAAATTCTAGGCTGGTATTGGATTGATCCAAATTTGGGAATGATCGATGATGCTGTTTATGTTTATTGTAATATGACTGGACAAGGTGAAACTTGTGTTTTTCCTGACATTCACACTGCTAGTACACCAAATATACCATGGCATAGAGAGGGTAATCGTAAAAAATGGTTCTCGAAATTACGTGGTGGATTTCGTGTAAGTTTCGAATAAATCTAATCTATACCGCAATTTTAAAGTTTCCCCTTTCAGATCACTTATGATACAATCGGTACGGTACAAATGACCTTTTTACGACTCTTATCACAGGAGGCTTATCAAAATTTCACATACACATGTCTAAATAGTGTTGGTTGGTACAATGGGCAAACATTAAAATATGATTTAGCTATCAAACTATTAGGAGATAACGAACAAGAATTTTCTTATAATAAAAACCAACCAAATATAATCAATGATGGTTGTAGTGCTAGAAAAGATGAAAAAGAAACGATTTTTGATATTAGAACGAGGAGATTATCACAATTACCGATCATTGACTTTTATCCAGTTGATTATGGATTACCGAATCAAGCATTCGGTTTTTCGATTGGACCTGTTTGTTTTAAATGATATTATAGCACCTATTTATAGACTTTTTTTTAGGGAAAAACATATCAAGAATGTACATATATTTTACAAACACTGCCATTTTAATTATTAAAAATATTATAAATGAAATATTTTAAAATTAACCTCAAAATTGAACGCCATTATCTAAAAGGGCTTTAGCGCAACTGTACTGCGCATGTTATAGCGGTTAAATGTTCTAGGGCATAAAAGTGAAACTATTGATATCACCTTATCTCATGTACGATTATCTCATATAGGATAAGGTCATGTAAACGTTTTGTAACCGTTAATCTTATAACGTAAAAAATCGCTTATTTTTAGAGAAAATTTTTAATTATTCTGTTTTATACACAATCAAATTTTTTGCTTCTGTACATTATTACTAACCATCGTATTAACAGTAGTAGAAATAATTTCCAAAGCCTCTTCTAATTGTTGTTTGTTTATGATTAGTGGTGGTGCAAACCGTATAATGCTGTCATGTGTTGGTTTTGCAAGGATACCATTCTCTTTAAGTTTCATACAAATATCCCATGCTTGTACTAAATCTGGAAAATGATATAACAATTAGGATTTTTTGTTTTTCAAAATTGATACTGTGGACTTACTATGATTGATTACAAGAGCATTCAAAAGCCCCCTTCCTCGTACTTTGATAACAATATCTTTGTCTAATTTCTTAATTAATTCAGATCGGAAGATTTCACCTAACATATATGCAGATTCTGCTAAATTCTCTTCTTCTAGTAGTTCAAGAGCTGCTATTGCTATCTTTGATGCTAAAGGATTACCACCGAAAGTTGAACCATGCGTACCTGGTTTAAAGATGTTTTTACCATAATGCTTGTTTTGGAATTGAAAAAGTTCATACCTGGTTCCATGACTAGCATTACATTATCATTGGCTAAACATGCTGATACTGGATAGACACCACCACCTAAAGCTTTACCTAATACTAAAATATCAGGCTTAACATTCTCATAATCAACACATAAACGTTTGCCAGTACGTCCCAATCCAGTTTGTACTTCATCAGCTATCCAGAGGACATTGTATTTGTTGCACAATTCACGTACACCTTTCAAATAACCATCATCAGGTACTACAACACCGGCTTCACCTTGTATAGGTTCAACCATAAAAGCGCAAACGTTAGGATCTTGTAGCAGTTTCTAAAAATCAAAATTACTATGTTACTCCTCAAGAAGGAAGCAACAACAACAACAACAACAAAAACAAAACGCATGCAAGCAAATACCTCAAGTGCTACTAGATCGTTATATGGTACACAACTGAAACCAGGTAAGTATGGTCCATAATTTTCAAAACTTGATGGGTCAGTTGATGCTGAAATAGCAGCTAGTGAACGTCCCCAGAAATTTTCCGAAGCAAAAACTACATGTGCTTGATTCTTCGGTATATTTTTAACTTTATAGCCCCATTTGCGGGCTAATTTGATTGCTGTATCACCACCTTCAACACCTGTTCAATTTCACAAATTATTTTCAATAATTTTAAATTATCACAAAACTGACCTGTATTCATTGGTAGAATTTTATCGTAACCTAAGAGTTTTGTTGCAAATTCGGCAAATTCACCAAGACTATCAGCATAGAATGCTCTAGATGTTAAATGGAGTGTATTGACTTGTTTCTCTAATGCTTTCAATATTTTCGGATGACAATGGCCGAAATTTGTTGCCGAATAACCACTTAGAAAATCTAAATATTTTTTACCATCCACATCCCATACAAAGACACCTGAAATTTG
The DNA here is from genome assembly GCA_037414755.1 of Lydus trimaculatus. Classification (NCBI taxonomy): domain Eukaryota; kingdom Metazoa; phylum Arthropoda; class Insecta; order Coleoptera; family Meloidae; genus Lydus; species Lydus trimaculatus. Next base: position 17,454 of record JAZBGY010000500.1, on the reverse strand, counting down.
TTTTATTTCACCTTAAATCAATGGATTAATCAATCAAGTCCCTTACCTTCGCCTCTAGTTAGAGCTACCGGTAATGGATGGTAATTATGGGCAACATATTTTTTCTCTCTTGCAATCACTGCTTCCGTATTTAAGCATCTTGCAACCATTGAAGTTGTTAATTTTCGACATAATGAATGCGATTTTGACAACATTATCTGAAAGTAATTGTTGTGTTGTCGAGTGTTACTTGTAGAATAATGATGATGATAATAATGATGATTGAGTTTTATCTATTAAGCTTATGACCTTTTGGACATATATTTACTTTCAATTTTTGATTATTTAAAGAACTTAGAGACAATCTAAGTAGATTTAGCCGGATTGTAGGGCGTAATCTTTGTTGAAGTCAATTAAAAGTCAAGTTGACCAAATCAAAGATAAACAGACACAACATATCAAAATCGTAATATTTGGATGAACGATTGGAAATCAATTAACAAAAATAGAAATTCGATAATTGCATATTTATCACTAAAAATGGAATTTCTAATGATTTGATGATGACTTGACGAATCGTACGTTATTTTAAAAAATAAAAAATGAAACTGTGTTACCTGTATTTTCAAGAAAAATTACAGTGATAGGAATTCTTTGTTTTTCTTGCTGTTTTTTTTTTAAAAAAAACAAACAAATCACTGTTTTAACATTTTATAATAATTAACAGTCAAGACACACTGACTGACTTGCTTTTAATGAATATAACAACAAACCGTACAGGAATGAATAAATTTTAAATGAAAACAACAACAAACATATAGTTGTTGACCTTGTTGTTTTTCGACTTATATTCAACAGCATATTTATAAAAATAATAATGACTTTTTCATGGAAAAGAAATAAAACAAATTGTTTATTATATTTCTATTATTATTTTATTTTAAGATCATTATTATAATTTATTCAACAAATCTTATTTAAACATTGATAACTTTTTGAACTTTTATTAGCTCTCTACAATTGTATGAAACGAATGGATTATCGATAATTTAAATCAGTAAGAACGTGATTCGGTTTTATTTAGAATAATTAAATATATTTGGTTTTTGATAACAGAGGCAATGTTCACCAGAATGTCAAAGGTCGTTAAAACTCTTTCCCTAAAATAAATAAAAAATTACCTACATTAATTGGACGTTCTGTATAATAGTTGGTGTATATTTGGTTGCCTACCAGCATCAAGTTTAGTTCATGGTACAGATACGGTAGCGCTAGTCTCAATCATACTTTCCACAGATAGATTAGTCCAAACGCTAGATGACGCTACTACGATAACGTTAAGAGCGGCGTTAAAGCAGATTTGAAAGTTTATAATTTTTTTGATTACAGTGAAATTCCTAATTAATTTCTATACAATACTTTATAGGTTGCTGGATATTAAAAAAAAAGCATCAACCTTACTTACTTTATGGACAAATTTATCAGGTAAAGGTTAGATATTGATAAGATTCGTATTTGGTCAAATGGTTTTCGGCGCCCGGGGCCTGAGCCCCTTTCGCCCCTCCGTCACACGGCTCTGATAAGCACTACAACTTATCTTTTGAAATTCTGCTTATCTAAACAAAAAATGTCCACTGTCTTCTATATTTCACTACCCACATCCACATGGTTGCCAACCGATCCGAACCGCGAAAATTCCGTATTCGTTCATGCTTTATACATGAACAACACATGCGCATCTCATAAAATTAAAGGATTTTCGCAAGTATTTCTAACTATTTTTAACAATTTCCAGTTATTTCCAAGTATTTCAGAATATTTATACTACTTTTTGAGTATTTCCAACGATTTCTCGTATTACTTGCAGTGTGGTCAGACCCAGGAGCGGATTTGGTTGTGATGCCGTCCTAGGCTCGCTCTGATGTGCCGCCCTATGCCTGCTCTGATGTATCAGGAAATATATAGTATACAGGTTGAAACATTTCATCTAGGAACGTATGAGAAACTACAAGAATCGAGACAGTTTTATTGTCTTCATCTGTACTGAAAAGAGATAGCTCGTAAAATATTTGTAAGATTACCTACCCTTAAGACTGTCCTATTACCTGTAGTTTCTTCTATGTTCCTAGATAAAATGTGTTAGACGGTAAACAACATTTTTCATAAACATTTCTCAGTAGTAACAGTGAGAAAGAAAGCAATAAGAATTGTTCTCAAAATCGACAAAAAACTCATTCAATTTTGAATTTTAGCACTTCCCAAATTTTTCCGCCTCTCAAATTGTGGCGCCCTAGGCCGGGCCTCGCGGGCCTACCTTCACTGTCTACTTGTAATCGACAGATTACATTTTGCCAGATCGTTTAATATACCACCCTTATAGAAGAGAGCAATAGAAATTTTTGAAGTGAAACTTCTTATGGTACGGTATATAGGTAGAGTAAGTTCGTATATTGGAAATTTTAGCGTAATGAAAAATGAAACGCTCAGGAGTGGAGGGGTGGGCGTGTTCTTTGATATTATGACACTGGTCAAAATAAATAATACTAGAGGGCGTTGTTAAAAATAAAAATTAATAATTGGGGGCTCTTTTTAAAATTATTTGTCTTATTATTGAATTAAACTTTAAGATGAATAATAATAATAATAATAATAAAAGAATTTGATTAATGAAGAGAAGTTGAATTTAGTTCAGTAAATCAACGTAAATTTATTTTTTAATTATTTGTTCACCCTACAAATTTCGAATTACTCCATCTTTGAAGTTTCACATCTAACGCACGTGGCGTCCACAGACACACTCTTTTTTTCTTAAAATCACCATCATGTTTCTAATTTACATCAGATTTTTTACTTCAAATTGAAAAATTATTTGATTTTGATTTGATTGCTCTCTAAACTGGCCGCCCGCGTGCTGAATACGCGTTTGTCCTCCGCCAGGACCTACACAGTACATGTATCGTGTATAGGTGGCTTTAGCGTGAAGAGAGGGAATACAATTTAAATTTCCCGCTAATACCGTATACGCGCCATCTAGCAATTAGAGGATTTTTCCCACAAACTCCTGACGATGGCTTCCCATTGGTGGAGAGCTATCCATTACCGGTTTTGACACCATTTTGACATCTCGTTAAGTGGGTTTGTCTATTTACTGTTTAATTCTCACATTTACATATTACGTAAGCATTAATTTATAAAAAAAAAAATTTGCTAAATTTGATTAAAATTATTCTTTATTTAGGTGACGTAGTGGTATGCGTATCATATAAACACATCACCATCATTTAGATTACAGTTGATTAGTAGTGATTAGAAGAGTTTAATCGTAATATTTTGTGGTAGAAAATGTTGAATTTCAAAGCATTATCTCGTACAATTGTACCATTAAAAACATCAATTGAATATGGTACATTTACAAAATTATTACCAACAATCCATCAACAAATCCAATCAACACGTACATATGCTGATCATGTTATACCGGATCGTTTAAAAGATATGCCAACAAATCCAGATCCACAATTCTTTGATATGGTTGAATATTTCTTTCATCGTGCTTGTGTATTAGTTGAAGATAAATTAGTAGAAGATTTAACAAAAGTACGTGGATCAAAATTAACATTAGCACAACGTAAAGCAAAAGTTAAAGGTATTTTAACATTAATGGAACAATGTGATCATATCATTGAAATTGGATTTCCTATACGTAGAGATAATGGGGAATATGAGATAATTAAAGGATATAGGGCACAACATAGTACGCATAGAATGCCAACGAAAGGAGGTAAATTGTGGTTTGTTTAAAAATAGATTTAATAGACCTTGATGTGTGCTTAATTCACACGCATAGCAACAAAAACATGAGTTGGTGTTTAATGAGCTCAATTTAATAATAATAATAATAATAATAGAGGATATGTACGTTTCCGCCCAAAAAAAACTACTTATAAACAGATAAAGATTTTTTGTTTGTTTCGATTAACAATTAGCACTAATAGCGTCATTTATTATCAAATTATTCTTAATTGGTTTATTTGGCAAAATTCCCATTTTATTTATATTTACTATTTTGTTTAATTTACAGGTATTCGTTATTCATTGGATGTTTGTCGTGATGAAGTTAAAGCATTAGCTGCATTAATGACATTTAAATGTGCATGTGTTGATGTACCATTTGGTGGTGCAAAAGCTGGTTTAAAAATTAATCCAAAAGATTATTCTGAACATGAATTAGAAAAATTAACAAGACGTTTTGCATTAGAATTAGCTAAAAAAGGTTTTATTGGACCTAGTTTAGATGTACCAGCACCAGATATGGGTAGTGGTGAACGTGAAATGTCATGGATAGCTGATACATATTCAAAAACAATTGGTTATCAAGATATAAATAGTCATGCATGTGTTACTGGTAAACCAATTAATCAAGGTGGTATACATGGACGTGTATCAGCTACTGGACGTGGTGTTTATCATGGTTTAGATAATTTTATAAAAGAACCAACATTTATGCAAATGTGTAATAGTAAACCTGGATGGGATGGTAAAACATTTATTGTACAAGGTTTTGGTAATGTTGGTTTACATACAACAAGATATTTACATCGTGCCGGTGCTAAATGTATTGGTGTATTAGAATATGATTGTTCTATTTATAATCCAGATGGTATTGATCCAAAAGATTTAGAAGAATATTTAGTAACAAATAAAACAATAAAAGGTTATCCTGGTGCTAAACCATATGAAGGTGATTCATTATTGTATGAAGAATGTGATATCTTAGTACCGGCAGCTGCTGAAAAAGTTATAACAAAAGCAAATGCTGATAAGATACGTGCTAGAATTATTGCTGAAGCTGCTAATGGTCCAACAACACCAGCAGCTGATCAAATATTACTTAAAAAGAATGTTTTAGTTATACCAGATTTATATATTAATGCTGGTGGTGTGACTGTATCATTCTTTGAATGGTTAAAAAATATCAATCATGTATCTTATGGACGGCTCACATTTAAATATGAAAGAGAATCTAATTATCATCTATTACGTAATTAATCTATTTGTTTATCGCAATATTTCAATAATAAACAATTTATTTATATTTTGTTAGAATCGGTACAAGAGTCTTTGGAGCGCAAATTCGGCAGTAGCGGTGGTAAAATACCAATAACAGCATCTGAATCGTTCCAAAAGAGGATTGCTGGTGCTTCTGAGAAAGATATCGTACACTCCGGTCTTGATTATACAATGGAGCGATCAGCAAGAGTAATAATACCTTTTGAGATTTGCTAATTTGGGGTTTTCTTTATTATTATTATTGTGTTTTTTAGGCTATAATGAAGACAGCTCTTAAATTCAATTTAGGATTGGATATTAGAACTGCCGCCTATATTAATTCAGTTGAAAAAATCTTCAATACGTATTCTGAAGCTGGTCTTACATTCTAAATATGATGGATGAAATAAGGTACTTATTACAATGGCAGTATTTTTAAGTAAACAATCAACAATATTGTATTTTCTCTTTTATTTCATTTTCTTGTGTTTTAAATCAAAAGTTTATTCAGAAATAATATGTATAGGTTGGTGTTTTGGATTATTATTATTGAGAATAAAATGTTGATTCGACGAGATTTTTGATGATTTTTCCTTAATTTTCTTTTTTTTTTTTTTACAAAATCAAACATTCGTTTAAATTGCAAAGTTAATTTTATTAATTTTTGTATAATATTTACATACTTTTATTTTATAAAATCACTTTTATATATACATAAATCCGGTTATAAATAAATAAAATCATCTCATTTTCGATTGGTAGGCGGTAAATATTCTCTAGTCGGTTGTTGTGGCTTAGTTCCCGGGAATGGAATTGTTGGTACGTCTCTAGAATACCCATTTGGTGGTGTTTGTTGATAGCCTTCTTTAGCGAAGTTCCTACCAAGTCCTGGCGGAAATTGAGATGTTGCGCCACCTGGAGATATTCGTTGTGGACTCTGTGAACTTTCATAATCTGCTGGATTTCCAGTTGGTCCTTTACCATTCTGTTGTCGATTAGTTGCGCCTTGATAATCTCCTAAATTTTGCCCTTCATTATATCCTGCTGGTAGTTGATTATTGTTTCGTTGTGGACTAGTTGAGTCTTGATAATCGCCCGAAGAATATCCTCGATTCACATTTGGATATCCACCAGTCAATTGATTACGGTTTTGTTGTGGACTAGTTGAACTCTGAGAATCTCCTGAACGTTGTTTTTCCGAATATCCTCGGTTTACGTCTGGATATCCACCTGATCCTGTTGGTAATTGACTACCGTTTTGTTGATAATTTCCTTGAGCCCCATTTAACCTTTCAGGATATCGTTGAGTACCATCTTGCGAATAACTGGCCATTTGTTGTAATACACCCATAATTGTGTAATCGTAAATGTTTGCATTGATTCCATACAAAGATTGTGCGGTACTACAATCGAATTGATTCCACCAAACACATACCAAATATTCTTGATGGAAGACTGTACCGTTTGGACATAGAAAATCATAAGTTTTATTATTTGCACAAATATGGAAGACTTGACATCTAGTTTCAGTATCTGCATAATATCCAGGATATTGTTGGGCATCACAAGAGAAAGAAGTTGATGGAATATCTGAATAGATTGGATAATCTTTTTCAGGTTCACCAGGAATTGCAGAATAATCATCATCGTATACTTCTTGATCACCATTATCGTAACGGCCATTTGAACCTGTTTGTGTATTAGTACCAAAAGGTACTGGACCAGTTGGTTGAAAAACACCAGGTGTTTGAAGATTTCCACCACTTGATGTCTGCCCTAATATTCTGGATTGTCGTCCTGGTTGTTGTAAAGCGTTGCCAGTCAATGTTGAAGGTTTGATTCCAGACTCTGGATAACCACCTCTAGGAATAGACGGTGAGCCGGAATAGCCTCTAGTGGATGGTGTTTCTGGAAACACACTACCGACTTTTTGTCCTGGTTGTTGTAAAGCATAGCCGGTCGGTGTTGAAGGTTTGACTCCAGACTCTGGATAACCCCCTCTAGTAATCGACGGTGATCCAGAATAACCTCCAATAGATGGTGTTTCTGGAAAATTACTACCGGGTGTTTGTCCTGGTCGTGACAAAGAATAACCGTTGGTTACTGAAGGTTTGATTCCAGACTCTGGATAACCCCCTCTAGGACTATCCGATGATCCAGAGTAGCCTCTAATAGATGGTGTTTCTGGAAAACTACTATCGGGTGTTTGTCCTGGCCGTGACAAAGAATAACCGTTCGATGCTGTAGATTTAATTCCAGACTCTGTATTATAACCACCTCTAGGAATAGAAGATGATCCAGAAATACTGCCGGTAGATGGTATTTCAGGATATCCAAGTTGTGAAGGTCTTGGAACTACTCCACCTCCTAGAATTAGTGTAATAGATTGTTATTTTTTTTGTAATAAAACAACTAATTACCAGATTGCAGTTGAGTTGTTCCTGATGGTTCAAATGGTTGTTTAGGACGGTCGTAATTGTAGCCTTGTTGAGCCTTAAAAAATGTCATTAAATTTATGAATTTCCAAAAAAAGAAAACAAAGAACTCACTAAAACATTTCCAAATGAAGCAAATAAGACTGGAACAGAAAGAAAAGAACTGATAAAACATTGTAATCGTGACGTCTATCATTATCATTAAAGTAATAACGATGAATCTTATTAGAATGTCGTGTCCTTTATCCGAAAGTTACATCAACTTTAACACAATTTTTACAAAATATTAAAGCATGCTTAGATTATTATGTAACTTGGTCAGTTCAATTAAAACCACTTACCTAGCCCTAATTTAAGTAACCATCCCATCTTCATGATTGTTGTTGTTTTATTTATCAAAATTCTAAATTGTCGATCTTAGACTATATGTTTATATAAATGATTGAATTGAACTGATCTAATACAACATTGGCAATGTATTTATATATTTTGCAACCCTCTGATCCACCTCTTTTGATCATCACATCTTAAGTGGGGAGATCATTTATTTATTTTTTTGCATTAGTCTCTACCATTCATCTGGATATTGTTACGAAATCCTAAATTTCAGTACTTTATTAAACAACATGATTTACCTACCTACGTATTAGCACAGTTGCATTTTTGGTGAATTATTGCGATTTTAGGATGAAAAATGCACACAAACATCGTCGTGCAACCAAAGAACGCTTTCACTCTTCAAACGATTTCAATCTCTTACAGATGGATAAATCAAACAGTATCATGTCATTTGCGATACGATTATATCATGATTGTTGTTGTTTTGTAGCATAATCAAAATTTTTTAATAATAATAATGATAATAAGATAGAAAAATTGGAAAATTTGAAATACAGAAATCATCTGTAAATTATACATATCGTTACTAATAAAGCATAGTATTAGTTGGATTATTATTGGTTGGAAACTTGTAATTTTGCATCCTAAAAATGATTTTCAATAATTCCACCATTAGATAATTATTATTGTGCAGCAGACCACACGTGTTAAGAAATTTGGACGCTCTTGGACGAAAAATTATGCTAATTACAACACACAGTTCGTGTTCCTATATTTTAATGTGTGTGGATGTATATAAATACTACGATCATCATTTAAATGTTAGCACATTATTCATAAATCACGAACATCATCATCATTGTCAGTGTTACACTAAATATCAATAATTTTTATTCAATCCAACAATTCAATTAGAAAATTTATAAATCATTAGGATTTACAGATGGAAGCAATTAAAGGTGAAGCTCCACTAATTGATTCTGCAATTCCATCAATTAATTATTTTACAATAAAGCTTTTAAGTGTTGATTTTTCTTCATTTCATAATTTGCGACATTCAATGAATAACATCGTAGAACATGATCTTGTTTTTTTCTTTACAACAATTATTTGAAACTGCATGTAGAATAAGTGAATGTTGTTGGATTTTTGACAAAAATTTTTTGTTTAAAAAACCCCCACAAAGGTCATATTTTAATTACATTTCATCTTTCCTACAAAATTTATTAACTGATGATGATGATGATGATAATTAGAAGAGAGTGAGTGATTAAAAATACATTAACGATTGATTTTACAATAATTAAATCATCGTCGTAGCTCATTATTCTAAATTCAGTTTGTTATAAATCTTTATTTGATAATAATAGTTTATTTTAAATTATGTTGATGATAATAATAAAACACGTCCGCGAAATTATTACAAAACGTTATAATAATGATGTAACAATTTTTATTTTTGTTGTTGTTTAATATTCATAATGTACACATTTCATAAGAAATGAGTTAAATTATATCTTTTTATATGGTAATTTGTTATTATCAAAAATTTTATTTAATCCTACAAAATAATATTTAATAATCTTTTCCAACATTCCATTTAAAATATTGAATATTGAAAATCAATCAATTTCGCGACCTTTTTCATCATCATCAAAGACAACTAAAACAACCAATTAACATTACTTTCAAATCAATATATTGTATGCATTATTTTCATAATTATTAATGGCACCATTTAAAGATTAAATCAACACAGTATATTGTAGAATCAGCTTATTATTCATAAATAATTTAAATTATCCGCCATAATTGTAATTAATTTGGAAAAACTCAAAATAGTTCTTTCGCTCATAGTTTCGGATCATGATTTTGGAATCTATAACTTTATTGAATCGATATATATGCTTTCAGAAACCGGCCATAAGAAATTTAAATTTTTGAGCAAATAAATAGCTAGGGAAATCTATATAGGGAACTTTTTGTTCAAAGTCTAGGGAAAGACACTCTAACACATCTGGCAACCCTGGTCTTAAAGCGTCTATTCTGCAGTGCTTCAACACGTGTAACCATATAGATTCATTTCAAATGTGCCAAATCTATTGAATAATCCCATCTTTCTCTTACTTATTGCAATCGGAATGTTTCTAGAAGGATAGCAAATATCTTCTGAACTGTTTACCTGGTATAGGGCAAGAAATTCTAGGTTGAATGAAACGAGGAGTGGTTATTACAAAAGGGGGTATGGTACAGCTAGTGAGGGTGGGCACTTTTACAAATACTTAACCACCTATTTTCTATATTTCTCTTTTCAACCAGGGCGAAGGCCATAACATTGTCTCATTTCCTCTATTTCTCCAATGTTTCTAGTTGCATTGACAATAGCTGTAGATAAGGAGATATTTACAAAAAACCCATTTTTCTTACCTTGGACCTTGAATTTCTCAGTGTTGCCATGGTCGTATCGATGAGGACTTTTGAGAACTTGTCAAGGATACCATAATGAAGATTAAAAAAAAAAAAAGTCTTTTATATTAAACTTTTCTCGGTTTGTCCTAATTTTCGCCTAAAGTAACTGCACTACATTGGTAAAAAATGTAAATTTGTTAATGATAACTTATAATTCAGAAGACATAACCTCATTCTATTGTGTTTCGGGGAAGTACCGTTTTATGTTAATTTTAGCTTATTTGTACCCCATTTCCTAAATATATAGTTTATGGTTTTTAATGTTTATTGATAACAGAAATAATATCTACGATTTATGAAATGATAGTGTTTATACTGAAATTTTGCCTCAACTATATTTTATGAATGAATTTCAATTAATTTTCCTCGTCTAAAACGCTTAATATTCATATTTCCAGAAAATGCATCTACCACCAAAATGTTTTGAACAATTAAAATGTTCTATTTGTAATCGACTATTATCATTATTCCCAATTTATACAATGAAAAATGACGATAATCAATTGTTATCTGTATGTGGTCGTTGTCTTGTACCTGATGATAAACGTTATTTTAGAAATAAAATCTATGAAACTCTAGCAGAATTGGTACTGTATCCATGTGCTCACAAAGAATATGGTTGTATGAATGAATTATTACCAAAAGATATGCCACAACATGAATTAACATGCCGATATAGACCACAATCATGTATTTTTGATAAAACAAACAATTGTCAATGGAAGAGAGGTTTTAATGAATTGTTAGATCATTGCAGAACTGAACATGCTAACTTAATATTAGAAAATTATGAATTCCGAATAAATATGTATGAGAATTATGATGTTTTAAATGTTTTACTATATGAAGATGAATTGTTCTTCTTTGAATACAGTTTTGATCAAATTTCGAAGCATCTGAAATGTTCTATAACGCCTGTATGTTTTGTTAAAGAACAGAGAAAGTATTATGCACAACTTACTTTGATAACAGATGACATAAAAACGTTTAAAAAATTCCCAGAAGTTGATTGTGATCCAAATAAATCACAATCTATTGATATCAATATTGATCATATGCTGAATGAAAATAATCCAATAGTAATGGTTACGATCAAATTCACAACTAATCAAGAACAAATTAATTTAAATTTTAATGGAAATATCAACGAAATTTTGTTAAAATCAAAATGTTCTTCATGTAATGGTATCTTATATCCTCCAATATATCAATGTAGAATGGGTCATTATATTTGTACCAACTGTCGAAGAAGATCATGTACGAGGTGTCCAAAACAATATAGTCAATGTCGTATGCACTGTTCCGGCAATTATATAGAAAAATGTACATGTAGGGAAAGAACAAAAGTACAATCACCAATCAGTGATGTTATGAATTTTATCTATTATCCTTGCCAATACGACGGTTGTAAATTTCTTGGAAATCCATTTGATCTTAAACAACATTATAATAATTGTTTATATAAGTCTCACAGGTGTTTATTAGAGGATTATGTTGATTGTAAATGGAAAGATCCTCTTCGAAACTTTGATGATCATATTTTCAAAGATCACAAAGAACATATTATAAAAGTAAATGAAAATGTATCATTAATGATCGACTTTGAATCGAAAGAATTTGTAAAACATTGCAAATTTCTTAAATTTTCTGGTAATTTGTTCAAATTGATTGTCGAATACAAAGAATCATATTTAGTGTGGGTAGTTGACGTTATCGATTCGAACGAAAACTGTAGAAATTTTAAATTTGAAATTACAATGTCCAATGATAATAATGATAAACGGATAATAATAAGAGAATATTGTGGTAAAATACGTTTAAATTATCAAAATGAAATAAATGAATACAATGATATTTCTCTACTTAAGAGTCAAATTCTGGACTATTTAGTTGAAGGAACTTTGAAATTTAAAATCAATATTGTAAAATAATTATTTCTGTATTGTTTTTTTTTATGATTTTGTATTGCATTATTTCGTATTTTGAACATTATACTTCAGTTATCTTATGTGAAACAAATAATGTTTTTTTTTTGTTTTAATTTTTATAATTAAAACAATTTGAAATTATTGCGTTTTTAAATCATTTATTCCTATATCCTGAATTTTTATTGATTAAAATAAAGTTAATTTTTTATGACTTATCGCCAAAATACTGAATAATAGATAGAATTCTGATAGAGAGATACAAACGCAACACTAAGTTGATCTCGTCATTCGTGTTCTCTAGTATCAATACTAAAACACTAGATGTATGTATATGTATATAGTAATTTCTATTGTATTTAGCAGACTTGACTTGACTTTTAAATCATAAAATCGATAATTGTAGAATTTGTCAGTTAGATACATGTTTCGTTTGCTCACCCATTTTTCCCTACCTTTCTTTCATTCACTCTCCATAATACTTTGGTCTAGTTAAAGATCCGACGATTGCATTTGTCTTACTACCTGCAGTAGTTTGTTTTCTTTCGTCAAGTTTACCAAATCAAGATAAAACTACTATGTAGCTTTGTGTTTGGGCCATCATTCACACTCCGTAAAAACTGTGCAGTCCTGATCCTCGGCATTTCTAGAGCTGTTTTGATGAACTATTCAGACGGTGGCCTTAAATGTACAGGCCGACCGGATTCTGTGTGGCATCTCGTCACTTCATTTTGGTTTATTCCACGTAAACAGTGTGATAGTTTTAATATCAAAGAAATACAAATTTGTTTAAGAAAAATTATGATTCATAAAATAAGACATAACTTCTATTTTATCGTTTTTCGGGGAAGTACCGTTGATTTTTTCCCTTAATTTCATGTTATTTATATACCTGATTTTTTGAAAGTGTAGTTTATGCATCAGTTTTGTTAATCAAAGAAACATTAACAGTTTATGTTTTTATACTGAAATTGTTTAAAAATAAAGGACACTATTTTGCGAATAATTCTAGGAATATAAATGAACAACGCCATTACAATCAGTAGCATAGCCAGGTAGAGGTCTCTATGTTATGTGAGAAATTAGGATTTTTAGAAGGGCGATTTTTTTAGGCTTATTGTGCGAGTGGTGCATCGCACAGGGGTGGTCAAAGTTTGGGTTGGTCAGTGTCCTTTATATCTCTTTTTTTTTAAAATCTAGTATAATTTCGGGGAAATACAGATTGTTTATTATTGTTTTTTTTTTGTTTTTTAGAAAATGATTCTACCATCTGAATGTTTGGAAAACTTGAAATGTTCTATTTCTAACCAAATACTGTCATTATTTCCAATTTATACAACGAAAAATGACGATAATCAACTATTATCTGTATGTGGTCGTTGTCAAGTGCCTGATGATAACAAGTATTACAGAAATGAAATCTATGATGATTTTATTTCCATGCATCAATCGAGAAATTGGTTGTATGGAAGATCTACTTCCTGAAGATGTACAAAAACATGAATTACAATGAAGGGAATTGCTAGATCATTACAAAACTGAACATAATCACCTAATTTTGGACGATAATAAATTTGAAATAGAAATGAATAAGAACTATGAAAAACAAAATATTTTATAATATCAAGATGAAATGTTTATTTTTGAACATAGATCTGAACAAAACTCCAACCATTTGAAATCTTCAATAATTCTATTGGAAAAGAACAAAGAAATACTATGGACAAATTAGTCTTAAAAGTGAAAAATGTACGTTAATACATGATTTCCCAGAAATTGATTTCAATGAAAATAATTTAAAATCTATCGATATAAATATTGAAACCATCCCAAATATCGATAATAAAATAGTTTTAGCTACAATCAAAATAAGTTCTGATTATGAACAACTTAAATTAAATTAAGATACAAACCAGAATCAAGAACTTTCATCAATTATGAAATGTCATGTATGTACTGGAATCTTATTTCTTCCTATATAAACCAATGTAGAGAGGGTCATTACACATGTTCATGTTCGCGTTGTGAGAAAGCATGTTGTGGTAATGCAAGACAAGATGTACCACAATCAGTAAAAGGTATTTTGGAATTTATCTATCACCAATGCCAGTATGATTGCGAATTTATAGGATCTACTGATACTCTTGAAATACATGATACTTCATGCTCAAATAAACCTTGCAATTGTGTATTAAAAGAAAAATATGATTGTGAATGGCAGGATTGTCGGAAAGATCTCACACAACATATTTTAGAGGAACACAAAGAAAATATTAAAAAAGTAAACGATTACGTAACATTTAACACCGATTTGGAGACAGATTACAGTATTTTTTTGCGATAGTGTTATGAGGTAATTGGAATTATAGTAAATAAAACTAGGTGATAACTACGCCTTGGCATAGTTATCACCTATAATTCCAATTACCTCATAACACTATCGTAAACAATTCAAAAATGGATGATAATATTTATAATGAATTACAGTATTTTGTTTCTCAAATTTTCTGGTATTTTATTTAAATTACATGTTCAATATAAAGATCCATACTTTTTGTGGACAGTTGAACCAATAGAACCTAATGAATGATAATTATAGACGTTTGTGGTGAATTGAAGAATGACTATGATACACATTTTGAGTACTCCATACTTGTTCTTTGAGTTTGAAATAAAGAAAAATGTTTTTTCTGAATTGTATAGATTTTTCACATAATTCTCCCGCCTAAAAATTCGAATTTTAATCGGCGCTTTAACGTTTCTATTATTGGAGGCGCTGATGTATTTCAATATCGTGTGTTAAATAAAGGAGACTGATCGCAACGTTGCCATATTTTAGTGAATTTGGCGCTAATTTCAAATTGGCAAATAATATAACCATATTTACAGTGGAATACACTTTATTATTATTATTTATTTATTTGTTTTTTTTTTTTTTGTAGAGTTGTTGTCGCATGTGAGCATTTGATACAATAATTACAATTTGCGACGTATTTTTCCTCATTTTCTTTTTTTATTTGGTAATTTCATCTTAACATTACTTAACAGCTTTTTTTTTTAATTAACAAATAACATATTGTTGATGTAGATGGAAAAAATTCGAATTGAAATCTGTGAGTGTGGTGTATTGTGTAAAAGTTTTTCTTGATTTTTCATCATGTTGTTGTTGTTATTGTTTTGTGAATATTGGGTAAATTCATTGAAAAATAGGTTTGATAGCAGCAATTACCGGATGGCATATAAATATAAATAGTTATTGTTTATTATTATTATTATTAAGGGGGTTTATTTTGCAAAAATACAATAACAGTTACTCGTTGCTCATCCGACAACAGCCACATGCCCTACAATTTATTTTTAAATATTGTTATTTCCCTATATTTCATTTATTTTTTCTTTAATTAAAAATTAAAATCAATTAAGATAGTTTGTTGTATCCGGAAATTAACGGATACAACGGACTGTCTTGTTTTGTTTGTTTTCTTTTATTACAAAAAATTCGTTTATAACAAAGTGCGCGTGTTCGCAGTTGCATTTTGTGTTTCAGAAGGTTTATATTTCCTTCCGTTTTAAAAATAATGGAAGCCGCGCTCTGCTTGTGTTTTGTTTTGTGATTTGAGTTTTGTGTAAATGTGTGCACTCATATTATAATAATAATAAAGACAACTGTATTGTTGTCGTGTGATCGGAACAAATTTGGATCACCCGATATTATTACAATAACAGTCGGCTATATTTTTCGGTTATTAATTTGGCAACTGCAATTATATATATACATATACATATTTTATATAAATATCTATCGCGATTATAGTTTATTTGTTATTTTTTTTTTTGTTAAAAATAATGATTCTTTCCTAATTAACAACGTGTTGGTGGCTCTTTGTGGCCTTATTATTAATGGAGGAGTGCATACGCTACTGCAACCAATCAAACCCACTACTCTCAATTATTATTTGTTTAAAATTAAAAACAATGAAATCTAAGTGTGGTTTACAATTATTAATAAAATAACAACGTTTTAAATCGGATGATAAACACAAAATTATTGCTATTTTTTTATTATAAAACAAAAAATTATAATAAATAATCATCCGATCGTTATAGAATACTCCCTAAAACAAAAACAAAACAAAAAACG
Organism: Lydus trimaculatus; assembly: GCA_037414755.1. Taxonomy (NCBI): domain Eukaryota; kingdom Metazoa; phylum Arthropoda; class Insecta; order Coleoptera; family Meloidae; genus Lydus; species Lydus trimaculatus. The sequence continues at coordinate 1,117 of JAZBGY010000500.1, read as the reverse complement.
TATACAAAATAAGAAAACTAGTAACGAACAACGTTGCATGTTTAATTCGGATATCCCGTTAATAAAGCTATCCTAAAATTTAACGAAGAATAACAAACATAATGACCGTTGTTGTTAATTAGAGATATATAGGGAAGACGATCATAATTTGGTGTTTTCATTTTGGATATTATTATTATTATTATTATTATTTTAATAAAGTAGAGGAAAATAACGGGTGAACAAAATTATTACAAATATATTCAGATCAACCGTTATATATATTTACACCAGTCATTATGTTGATTTTTCAACGTATTTTTTTTTTAATTTTTTTATAATTTTCTTACATACAATTCTTTTGTTTTACATTCAATTGTTTTATGATGGCTCTAACGCCTATATTTTACTGCCTTTTTTATCAACAAATACGTTTTCTTCAATACAAATCAAACATTATTATGATTAGTATTATTATTATTATTATTTAATTATTATTATTAATATTTTTATTATGGTTTTTATTTAAATACATATTCTCTTAGACACAATAATCGGAACTATCATAACGGCCATTTTGTTTACTATAGCATTTTAAACAACCATTTTGTGTGATGATAGCCGAAATAACAGTTACCGAAACTATAGTGTATACTCAGTTAAATCACCAATGACTTCCAACAATCGTTGTTTTTTACAAAGAAAATTGTAGGTAGTTTTGTGCAGCAGCATGCCATTATCGTGTATTTATGCATAATTCTACATATTTGTTACAAAATGAAAGAGTCTGTGTGTAGGAAGCCCAATAATAATAAGAAATATATATGTATATATTATATAATATATAGATAACATATACAATCATCAATTAACTCTAATAGAATTATTAACTTTACAAAACAAATGAATTATTATTTTGCCGTTAATTTCCCTAATCGCCACCATTTCGTCATACAAATCGAACAAAATAATTATCAAAGTAGACTATGTGTAACATAAGTTGTTACTTGATCCAATTTAATGATTTTACAATCTGGCAACATAGCTATTTGATCATAATCATGGCCTACTTTCTTCAAAATTTCAAATAATATTACGTTGATTTGGCACAATTTTGCTTAGAATTTAAATAATAATG